>JANHFT010000105.1:182545-201984 GCA_032467955.1 Pseudoxenodon macrops | reverse complement strand
CAGGCCTCACTCTAGTTGGCCCGTTGGGCCATTTTTCGCCCTCCCCAGGCTTCAGGAGGCTTTCCTGAAGCCTCGGGAGGGCGAAAATGGCCTCCTCCCCACCCTTTGGAAGGGTGAAAATCAGCTGGAGCTGACCTTGGGCAACCCCTTGTGTGTTCTCAGATATGGCTACGTGTGCCACAGGTTCAACATCATAGCACTAGGACATTGTTATTGCGACCCCAACACCTAAATCATGATCACATTACCGTGGGGATGCTACAATGGCTGGAATTTTGATGACTGGTCATACGTTCCATTTTTGCAGCCCTGCTGCAACCTTGAACAGTTGTAGAACAAATGAACATAACCCAAGGACTGCCTCTGTTGGCAGAGTGGACTGCAGCCAGGTTTGCTTTCATTAGTAGTTGCGACATTTTCTTCTTAAGATACAGGAGGGGAAAATAGAATCGCCCAAATTGCGAACATGTGCTCTTAAGGTTTTGATTGACTACAGGTTGTAATTTTGGTGATTAAATTACTATCACAATTTACAACTTTAATGGGTAGGCTCCACTACAGTAGTAAGCCAAGGACTTACAACTGTAGTGGAGCCTGCCCATTATGATAGTAGCTTCTGATGGTCATAAAGTGATCACCCACATGACTGACCCAATTTTGCAACCTTTTTTGTAGCAGTCCTTAAGTGAACACTAGTCATTAAATGAACCCATTTTTGTTATGGGGTATTTTTTACCAAAACCCAAAATAAGCAGTGAAAATAAATCAGTCATGTTGCTGTAAATACAGATTGATTGCCAAGCACCTGAAATAGTCATGTGACCATGGGGCGGGGCAGCCATTGGATCTTTGGAGCCAGATCATGAGTATCTTTGGATGGGGAGGGCTTATGATAACATAGAACATGTGACTAGTCATAAATTGAGGACTACCTGCATAACATTTCAAGGAGAAGCAACGTTAATAAAAGCATACAATAGCAATAAGCAGCAATAAGTGAACTATATTAAAGGCATGAAACAAGAAGAAAAAACTTACTTAAAACTCATTCCAGGTGTTTATCATCCAGACAAATTCAGAGATAATTGTTTTCTGCCTGTTCATCTCTGCCTGTCAGCTTTTGTCAATTCAACCTAATGTTGTTGTTTTTTAAGTAAGACAGGGTGTACACTAGGTTGCCAGTGCCACATGCTGTATTGATTGCTAACACTATGTACAATACAATATCAATCATTTTTGGCAGATTTGGGCTAGTATGCCAAATGTTCTACCAAAATTCAGTTTTACCACAGGCATGCTTCTTTTACTCTATGTAAGTTAAGGTTTCAAATCTCTTAATTTACCATGGAAACCAACATAATATAGTTCATATCCATCAGTTAGGTGGTATATGCAGTATTCTGATGCACACTTAAAATGCATTACCTCTAAATCTTTCTTGAATGTCTTTTTATTTTAGAAATGGAAGCAAACAACCATTTTAATTTCACTGGCCTTCCCTCTTCACCTGCTGCCTCAGGACTGAAACCTGCTCCTTCCTCAGGGGACAATGCCTACACAAATGGATCTCCTGTGAACTTCCCCCAACAAGGCAAAAGTAAGTGAAGACCAATGGACTTGCCCATTGCTGTGATATTAATAGTAGATTTGACCCTTGATTATACAAGGTCCAATGACTAATGCTACCAGCTTTTCCCTTTATGGTGTATAGTTCTCTGTCTACAGAATTATTACTTTGCAATGAAATGTGAGGTTCAGAAGGTCTTAAAAGAGATGGATAACTCAGTAATAAGAAAGATTTTGTGTATCCTTACATGCATGGAGATAGCAGAGTTGGTATACAAAGTTTGAGCTTTCTTATTTTATTATTAGCAGAGAAAAGGGTCTAGATGTTTCTTAGTTTATGTTGAAAATATATATATATTGATATATTAGATCTTTTTAATACCACCTTTATTACTTCATAAGTAACTCAAGATGGTGAACATACATAACTTCTTCCTTCTCTTGTTTTCCCCACAACAACCTTGTGAGGTGAGTTGGGTTGAGAGAGACTGAGTGGCCCAAGTCCTAGTCTAGTCCTGCCCAGCCGTCTTTCATGCCTAAGGCAGGGCTAGAACTTATAGCTTCCTGGTTTCTAGGCCAGCACCTTAACTACTGCACCAAACTGATGGTGATATTATCCATTCCGACTCTGAGTGATTCTGTGGGCCAGGTCTCTCCAGTCTTCCGATATTGCACTGCTTCTTTTGAGTTTTTGTAGTGTTCTGGCTGGTATCAACTTTGATGGTGACCAAACTAGCTCTTAGTATTTGTTCTTTCTTTCTTTTTCCTCGCAGCAGGTTTAAATGGAGACATGAATGTTAATGGCCTATCTACTGTATCTCATGCTAGTACTTCAGGGACCCGTTCCTCAAACAACTCTCACCTCCACCATCCCTATGACTATCTGTGGAATTATTCCCAGTATCCCTCTGGCAACGGCAACAATCTCAAAGATGGTCCACTGTTCTCCCAATACCCATTGAATGGCACCGTTGAGAACAACCGGCAGAACTCACCTGGACATACCACCAGTCTGAGGGGAAGCAGTGGGCAAGAGTTCTGGGCCAACGGTACCCCAGGGACCATGGGATTAAATTTTGACTCAGCAGAGCTCTATGACTCTTTCCCTGATGATCAGAACTTTGAAATCCTACAAAATGGCCCATCAACCTTCTACACGTCATCTCAGCCTTCTCCCATGCTTGCTTCAGGGAATCAGGACTTTTCACCACAGCAGGATGAGCCAGGTAATGAAGAGGCTGTAAAAGAACCACCGTCTACGGTTTCAGAAAATGGCACCACTTTGTTGGGCAGTATGGAGCTGGAAAGCGCACAACCAGGTATAACTCACAAAAGGTCCTCGGAATTTTTATTCAGAATGCGTATTATTGAACTATATTCAATAGTGTTTCAGGACATGATGAAATTTGGCTTCTCATAAGCCCAGTGATACCTTATGATTAATTCCAATTTAGGCTGGAAGAGTAGGTACTGTTGCTTACTGCTAAGATTTCAATATCTGCCACTTCTAATTATTATTTTTTAATTTCTAGAAATAAATGACTGTGCCTTCTACACTTGAATATAGCAGTAACATATCCACCTTGGCATCTGTGTGGCCTTGAAATATGTCTTCTCACAATAGTAACTCCCAATGCTCGGTTCTTTACCGTAGTTATAGACTACCAACAGTCAGATTACTTTACTGTAATATATTGGTTTTCCAAGTTTGGCTGAGTGACATGGTTTTCAGGTTTACCAAGGACTATGTCCTTCTTTTAAATCTATATTGCAGGTTATTGTGCTTGGGGCAAGGATCTGCCAGTTTTCTTCTTGTTTTGTTAAGTACCATGACATGAATGGCATTTGTAAAATAATGATCAGGTATTTTTTCCAGCCAGATGAAACCATAGGGTTAGAATTACTGAGAGAAGGAATGAAAAGTTCTTTGATTAATTTAAAATGATATGTGTGTGTGTGTGTGTTTGCTGTGAGATTCTGCTTATTTTTAAAGTTTCTCAAGTCCCGAAGTGAAAAATAATTTTTAAAATCACAATTTAGAAAGTTCAATGTGACATTTTTAATAACAATAATATTTCCTGTAGAGTTGAAAATATGTGGCTACAATGGTTCTTCTCCAGTGGTTGAGCCTCTTAGCCAAGAGGCCTCTGTCTTGGAACCTGATGCTGGAGCTGGTTGCCTTGAAGATGCTTCTCGGATCCCTCCTCCTCTGGAAGACTCTTTGGAGCCTTTTGAGTCACTAGACAGAGGTAAGTGGATGAAAAGTTTCATCTTTGCACTTTTGTATCTGTACAATTTGAGCTAATGGTTTCTTCCAAATCTTAGAAATGATGTCCTTGTAGAGTGAAAAAAATATAAGGTGTCCACATACCTAAGTAAATGAGAGAATTTCAGCAAATGTAGTTTGTTATACAAGCTATACACACATGGTGAAATTTCTGTCTTTTTACTATTCAAAATGCAAGAGTTCTTTTGCAAAACTGGGTATCCCATGTTTTACAGTATTCCATGCACTTCACATGGAATGGTGGGAAGTAGGCTGTGAGACATAAAAGGTTATCCTGTTGTAAACTGGATTAACTTTTAAGACGCACAGTGACTTTAATATTTCTGTAAATAACTAACATGGCTATCCTTGTGGAAACTATTTTGTTGACAAAGTTTCTCTTAAGGCCTTACAACTAATGACAATGAAGAAAACTTTATTTTGCCTAATGTAGCTCCCATATAAATGTTTGCTGTTGTTGTCATTGATGTGCAGCTTCTCCAGCAGCAGCATTCTTGTAAATGTAAACGCTTATATTTCGCCCTAATTAGCAATATACAAAACAACAAACAAACCCCCCCCCCTTTGCAATCCTGTTTCCTATCTTATTGTTGTTCATGGCTAGAGGCTTAAGCAAGCATTTTACTGACTAGTGGTATGGGCACAGGCTCCTTTGTGAATTTATTGTTAAGTTACGTTTTGTATTGTGTTAGGGGTTTGGTTCAGTGCCTATGGATTTAAAATCCAGTTTTATAATTTAGTTAGAAACATCAAAAGAGCCCAATACCATGATGGAGGCAACTGGCTAGATTTACAAGACACAAAACATCAATGGTTAGTTCTGATTTCTGCCTATAGTTTAGGTGTAAATGATCTCCAGTTCCAATAGTTGCTTTTAGTTTCAGTAATATGGGATCAGTGGGAGAAAGGACACAGGAGAAAGAAATGTTTTGAATAGTGTTTGTTTGTAAGTGAGTAAATAAATAAATAAAGAGTGGCCTCTTCCTCCAACTGAATTGTCCAACCATTCTGCACATTCTGCTTATTTATTACTAGATTTATATCCTAAGTTTATTTTGTCCAATTCAAAATGGCATACATAATATTCCCATGTCCTGTTTTTCCCACAACAACAATCCAGTGAAGGGGGGTTGGGCTGAGAGAGAATGAGTGACCCAAGGTCACCCACCGAGCTTTCATGTCTAAGGGAGGACCAGAAATTGCAGTTTCCCGGTTCCTACTCCAACATCGTAACCATCGTGCTCTTTGCTTATATGCCTTGTAGATGTAAGCAGTAAAAACAGATCTAAATGTTACTCTTAACAGGGTAACCTCCATATTTTTCTGTCTGACTCGGCTTTTTTCTTTTCCTAAAATGGATTTTTAAAAGATGTACAATGGCTTGGATTTGGAAGTCAGTGTAACAAATGATTTGGATGCTAAGCCCCAAGCAAGTGGCAGTCTGTTTCCTTAAAAATAACCAAGAACTTTATTTAAAATATCATTAAATGTTTCACAGCATTTCTAAAGACCAGTCTAATTACACAGAGAAGTGCAAAGAGCACTATGTATATTTAGTGTTTAAATTATGGATAGTAATGCAAAATCATATTGTTGGGATTAAATTGTTAGTTTGAACAGCGTGTAAGAACTTTACAAATGTATGATTTGTAGATCCAGGGACAGGAGATTTATATGAAATGGATACATCTGAACTTGTGAGTGGCAAGTCTCCACTGGAGGATCCTCCTGACATTTCTGCCCTGGATTGTCCTGGCAGTCCCTCTCTCAACCATTCTGACTCCTTCAGCCTATTGGCAGATGACAGTCAGCCTGATACCTCTCTTTTTGGAAGTGCCAGTTTGCCTCCTGTTCTTGGAGAGTCCGTTTTGCAAGGTAAGCAAGACCTATCCATTGGTCTGAACAGTTCTCTGTCTTCAAATACAGTAGCTTTTGCTTAATACTTTTAAAAAGGAGTTGTGGGATCTAGAAATACACATTTTCAATGAATAAATTGTATAGATCTGGGGGAGGTTAAGCTAATTTATTTTGCAATTATAGGGGACAAAGAAAAACATTTTAACACTGTAAACGAGAAAGAACTGAGCAAATGTGCAGATCAATTATAAACTTTTGGTATGATTAGAAATTTAGTTAAGAGGGAGAGAAATCAAATTTAACTGTACAGAATGTTAGAAAGTATACATTGAAATACCACATACAATATATAGTTGCGTAACTGAATCCTTGGTAGCTATTTTATGCAGCCGAAAGTTTATATTTTGTAGAAAATCCTTCTCTTAACAGTATGTAGAAGAAAAGACAATACTGCATATTAATCCTGAGTAGATATGAAGGACTATGTTGTTCACATAACAATTACAATTATCATGTGAAGCATTAAATTCTTGAAAGAACTTCCAAGTGACGAGGCTCAGTACTTGAAATCTATATACCAAGTACTATATGCTGTTAACAGCTTGTAGCATTCCACTAATTGACTAGGGATGCAGCAGAGGTAAGCATTGTCTTACTCCCTGCAATGCTCAATGAACCCTTTCCATTGTGTGTTCATTCTCTTCTATATGCCTTTCTATTTCTCTGTTTCTTCTCTTTTGTTATAGAGAGTACCCTGGAGCTGACAGGTGTTAGCGAAGTAGGGCAAGAGGGCACAGAGTTTCTGGATTCGCAAGCACCCCTCGAACCAGAATCTCTAAATGCCTCTTTGGAAGAGGCAGTCAAGAGCAGTGGTCCAGACAATCCTGTATCTGTAATAGACAGGGACAGCAAAGAAGCTTCACCGCTAAATGTATCTGCCAAAAGTAAGTAAATTCTTTTCTTCATGCTTCCAAGCTACCTTGGCTGCCTTTAAATGTAGTTTAGTTGATAGCACTGATAATGGTTGTTTGTTCTGACAGGTGATGTTCCAAGAAGGAGAATAGCCACAGTAGAAGAGGTGTACTACCCCTTGAAACATGGGTAAGTAGTCCCATTTTCCTTGCTTTTGTATAGTGCTAGTTCATGCACAGCAAATAATATTTCAGAGTTAGGATGCAGGTTTCCAATCTTTGATTGGCTACCTTTGTATTCAGATGGCGAAGGGAGGTGCGCATCAAGAAAGGGAGCAATCGATGGCAGGGAGAAACCTGGTACTATGGACCCTGTGGCAAAAGGATGAAGCAGTTTCCAGAGGTGATCAAGGTAAAAAAAAAAAAACTTTCCCAGATAGGAAGTAGTGGTGGCTGATTTCTTTTGCAAATGACTTCTCCATTTTATATGCTATTCTGCAACCCAGTTTTAAAATAATTCTTGAACTTTAATTTAATTTACTGAGAATAATGTTGCATTTTTTCTGGCCAAGACAAAGTTCCTCTTTCTTCACTATTTCCAAAGAAAAGACATTCTGTGTCAGAATATCTTTTTTACCTGGATCCGCATTCATCTATCTTTCTTTCTTTCTTTCTCTCTCTCTCTCTTTCTCTCTCTCTCTCTCTCCCTCCCTCCCTCCCGCTTGCTTGCTTGCTTGCTTGCAAAAAATTGGTGCCAAGTCAAAGCTCTGATCTACAGTCACTTCATTGCATCCCCAAACTTGGGGGTGGGGAGGGGAAGACAGGCCTTCAAAGGTTTACATAATGCTAGGATGTTAGAGGCCTGCCAGGCCTGAGAATAAAGAGGGTTCCATCAGGCAGGGGCTGCCAGAGAAAAAGCAGCCTTCCTAGCTCCCATAAGATGGCAATATTTAGGGAAAGGGACTAGGAGTATGCCCACCCCCATCTGACCTGGTAGGATGGACAGATATCTTTAGGGAAAGGAGGTCCTGCAGTTAACCTCACCCCATGAAATATAGGGCTTTAAAGGTGATGACCCTGCACTTGAATTGCAGCCACAAAGGTACTGGAAGCAAGAGCAGCTTGCCTAACAGAGGTGTTACATGGGCAAACCTAGGGGCCTCAATTACTGGGTGCTCTGGTGTATTCTAGACCAGTTGAAACTTCTGGATAGTCTTCAAGAGCAGTCCCATGTAGAACATATTGCTGTAATTCAAACAGAGGTGACCCAGGAATACTGACCGTGAGCAAGCTCTTCTGGTTCAGGAAAGGTCACAATTACTGCACTAGACAATTTTGCAAACCTCCCCCCTCCATCCATGGCTGCCCTCCTGTTCCTAAGCAAAGCTGTAGTGAGAAGTTCAGCACTATTAATCTGCTTGTATTATCCTTTGATCCCCTGTTTCAGATTGTGACCTCCTGTTATCCAAGACTCCTTCATTTCCTCCTCGTCCAGTTACTCTCAGACCTAACATTGTAGCATCTCCTGCCTTTTGTTATCATGTAGCTATCTTCATCATCATCATCTCTATCAGAATATGAATGTAGTTCCTGTCTGGAGCATTGGGCTAGTAGGAATAAGATTTGCTTTGCCTTTTTTGGATGCTTCTTGTAAGATGCCAAGGAGAACCTAAGATTGTTAATCAGTTATAATGGATGATATCCAATATGCATGTTTAGATTGTATGCTTCTCTGGACACCGATTTAGAGTATTTCAGTCATTCCAGAGATACCATGCTCACTTCAGAGAGAGCCTCCGTCTTAAAAATAAAACTTAAGTGCTTGATTAACGTTTTGGTGTTTTATTCTCCTATAGTATCTGAGCAGAAATGATGGGCAGAAGGTCCGCCGTGAACACTTCAGCTTCAGTCCCCGAATGCCAGTGGGAGATTTCTTTGAAGAGCAAGATACAGCTGAGGTAGATCTTCTTCTTCTGAGGAGTCATTGGCATCTTCTGATTTTTTTAGCATCTGTCCTTTTGCCAAGATTGTGCTAGGAATCGTGGATCCAAGTGCAAATGACATTTTACACAGAGTATCTACATAAATCCTAGTTTCAATATTTCAAATGAGGGAGCACATTCTCACGAACTACTATATCTCTTGAAGCATAGTAGGTAGTCCTTGACTTTATTAAGGGACCATTTAAAGTTGCAATGGCATTTGAAAAAAGTGACTTAAGGCCGTTTTTCACATTTATGATCATTACAGCAGCCCCATGAATGGGTGATCAAAATTTGGACAGTTGGTTACTGACATGTATTTATGATGATTGTAGTGTCTCTGGGTCACGTGATCACCTTGTGCGACTCTGACAAGCAAAGTCAATGGGGAAGCCAGATTCACTTAACAACCATGTTACTAACTTAATAACTGCATTTATTCACTTAACAACTGTGGCAAGAAAGGTTGCTAAATGGGGTGAGACTCAACTTGCTAAGAACAGGAATGTTGGGCTCAATTATGGTTGTAGGTCAAGGACTATTTGTATCTGGCATAATGGCTTAGTAAATGGTGGGTTTGAAACACATAGTTAGTCCACTCTTCATCCTCTCCCCAAATTGTTTTTCTATTTCTAAACCAAAAGTATGTTTACAGGTGTTTAATGGAAGGATTTGTTTCTGTGGATTCTGAGGATCTGCCCCTTTGCCCTGCAGATATTGTGGTCTTCAATTCCCATCAACACTAACCAGTATGGCCAGTAAAAGGGATGCTGACCTGTGTAAGCTACAATATCTGCAGCATTGTTTTCTTCATTTCACAGGGTGTGCAGTGGGTAAAATTGTCACATGAAGAAATCCCTTCACGCATCCAGGCCATCACGGGTAAGCGTGGCCGCCCGCGAAATATCGAGAAAGCCAAGGCTAAGGAAATGCCCAAAGTGAAACGGGGACGGGGCCGACCTCCCAAAGTGAAAGTGACTGATCTGCTGAGCAAGACAGACGCCAGAGTTTTGAAAAAGCTGGAAACCCAAGGTACCAGTTGGACCAGCCCTTTTTGCATGCTTGTAGCTTTCACAAGAAAAGGTTCTAGTTTGTGGCAGTGGTTGTTTGTCAGTATCTGGAGGAAAGGCTGTTCATTATGTGCAGCAAGAAAATTCAACTTTTGCTCTCAAAAATAATGCCAATCAACAAGATGCATGCAAATCTGCTTATTTTTCATTTGCATGCCTTTTCTGGAAACTGATGTGTGAGTTTTTGCAAAATTTGGAATTTCTTGTCAAGGAGCGGTGTGGCAGCAGGAAGAGAGGAACGGATAAGCAAGGGGCAGTAAATATATAGGTAAGAGAACGTGACTGGAGAATTTGAGGGGAGGGGCAGGCAGCTACAGAGAAAATAAGAGCTGTGCTTTTCAGAACTGGGAGAACTTGGCAGGTACCGTCTTCTTCCTAGCTGTCCCTTATGTTTCCACTGCCATAGGGGCTAGAACTTTGTTTTGTTTTGTTATTTAAAAAGCTGAAAGATTCAGGATCAGAAGTATAAATAAATTCTTGTGGACTGCATATATGGGTGCTCCCATCAGTCCTGTCTTATTGTAAGCAGCTTCAAATCAGGTCGCTCAATATTTTTTGGTAGCCTTAGGACCATAGTTAGGTGGGGCAGTGATGAAAATCGGGTTGGGCTAAATTTTGTTGAGGTGGGGAAATGGATTTTGTGTGGGTTTTTTATATCTTAATCTAGTTTAAGCCCATGTCAGATTCATCACTACGGTTTCCATTCTGAATCAATATGGTGAGGAACTAGGTTATTAGTATTCAGCAAATATGAGGAGAGGATATTCTGATGCCACACAGAAGGGGTCACATGCTGTTCTGGGGCAGAGAGAGCCTACCTCTGTTTTAATTGCAAGAAATTTGAAGCATCCAGGGTGTCTTAGTCTCCATTATTATTATACTTTAAGCTGTAACATGCTCTCGCTATCATGAATACTGAATGCTTCCTAATAAAGCTGCAGCTCTGCCTGAGTATTGTTGGGGAGAGCAATTTATCCACATTGATTTAATTATGACTGTTCGGGCATGCTGCCAGTTTCATGTGGTGAAGCCACTGTACAGAATACACAAGAGATGGAAGCAAATAGGAGGAATTTTTTATTCATTATACAATGAACTAAAATCTTCAGTGCCACATGTCAACATATCTTGTCTGCACTTGATCTGACCTTATCGTCTATAGAAAGTTTCCTAGCGAAAAGTATTTTATTTTTATTTATTAAGCAGTGCTAAAATCATGCAATAGATATGGAACTGGGCAGTGTCCAGATTGGTATTTGCTGTCGGACCTTTGAGTAGTTTGTTCAGTGTTTTGTTCTCTTAGTTTATTTATATTTTTCAAAAATACTTTAAAAAGAGCTCATTAGTTTATATGTGGGTGGAGTATGCAGACTTCATTCCTCATTATGGATATTAAAAAACAAAAACATGTTCACCAAAGTTAGTTTAATGATTGAAACCGTTAAACCTGAGAAAGGAATAAAACTATGAAAACAGATTGTGTTGTGTTCATGCTGAGTATATTTTTGGCCCATGTCAGCAATGTCTTTTAGAAAATTAATACTTTGTTATAAAGAATGAAGGTATTGTTAGACATCAATTGTAAAGCTAATTTAGTCTCATTCTCCCTTTTTGTGTTTGCAGATGTTCTGAGTGATGAAGATAAGCTGAAGATGGCCAAGATCAAGAAGAAAATGAGACAAAAGGTACACAGAGTACAAAAAGCTGTGCATTCTGCTTAAGAAGGCTCTGTCATCCTTGTGGGCAATATTTGAGATAGAAAAGGCATTCCTGATCTCGGCAGATGTAGAGGATGGAGGTGATATTGTAAGATCTTCTTTCTTGATTACTAGTAAGGCTGCAGATATGCAGAGGTTTTATAAGCCTTCCATACTGCACTGGAGAAAATCCAAAACTGAATGTATGTTCACATACCTTTTTTCATATTTTAAAATAATGTGACGGGGGAGGGAGGAGAGTGGTTTTAGTGAAAGGATTAGAACAGCAAAAAAGAATTGAGAACCAAAATTACCTGAATTTCGACATTGGGAAGGAATGAATTCCCCAGTAATTCTACAGCTGTTTCTCTATAGTTGTAGTGGGGGGAGGAGATATTTGTTAAAATAAAGTACCGTATTTTTCGGACTATAAGACACACTGGACTATAAGACGCACCTTAGTTTTTAGGGAGGGAAATAGGGGGGGGGGAATTCTGCCTACCAGGTATTCATCTGGCTAGCCCTTAGCCTGGTCAGCTTCAGCACATTAGTTCGCTCTCTGATTTTGAGATTGGGGCTGGTTTAGGCTGTGCTTCTAAAGCACAGCTGATCATCGGAGGGTGCTCCAGGGACTAAAGCAGGCAAAGCATGGAAGGGGTAAGAGAAGGTAGCAGCTGTTCCGGGTAGCCATTTTGGGCACTGTGCGTTGAGCGTTTGCAGGCTGAAAATGCAACGCATGTAGCCCAAAAACACAAGCCATTGTCGGTGGCAATCTGCAGCCAGGAAGAGGACACGTGGAGGCCGAAGGGTAGGAGCCGGTGGGTGGTGGGTGGGGTATAAGACGCACTCACATTTTCAGCCTCTTTTAGGAGGGAGAAAAGTATGTCTTATACTCTGAAAAATAGGGTACTTAAATGCCAAATCCTGCAATTCATTTCCTGGTGAATCTAAGCAATGTGAAGTAGATCATGTCTTGGTTAGCAGAATCTTTGGGGTTTAGAATGTTTTGGTTAGAATGTGAGACAGGCAAAATACGATGGATAAATATATGCTGTAGAAGTTGAGGGAAAACACTGTTTTATTTAAAAATGGAGCAATTATTTTTCTCCTTGGTGTTTTTCTCTGTGTTCTCAGCATGCTTGGTTTTCTCCCTAGGTGCAAAATAAGCAGAAGCAGGAAGCCAAGACCGCAAAGCCCAAGGAGACCAAGTCTAAGGAACCAAAAAAGAAACCTAAGGTAGATGATAGTGATTATGAGGGGCTTCTTGAAAAGGAGGAAAGTTGCCAGGTCGGGAATAACCTTATGCAAAGCTTAACAACTTACTTTCTCTCCCCCGCCTCCCAGCCCCAAATCAAGAAGGAGAAGAGCAAGCCAGAAAGGACCAAATCAGAGAAGCCAAAGGAGAAAGGGAAGTTGAAAGAAAAAGTGAAGCCCAAGGAAAAGAAAGCGGCACCATCAGGGAAAGTTCCCCGGAAAGCTGATAAGAATCTTGCTCAGCGCCGTCAGGAAGAACGGCAGCGGCAGCAAATGATTTTGGAGGAAATGAAAAAGCCCACTGAGGATATGTGTTTAGGAGACCACCAGGTATATTGATCTGCTCAGCCAGATTCATGTTGTGGGGGAAGATCCTGGTTCATTCATCCTTCTGTTTTGAAAGGATCTTCTTCAATAAAGAAGGGATTTCTGCACCAGAAGAATGTGAATGCTGCATAAAAAGAACCTTCAGCAATATGCCACACATACATTCTTATTGTTTTACTTTTTAAATCTTTAGAATATTTCTGAATGCATTTTGTAGTCTTTGTCAAAACTCCAGTTCTTAGAAAACATTTGACGTTTTTGGGAATATAGGATAAATAGATTGGGAAAACTGAGAGAAAAAATAGTAATAGAAAGATTAGCCTATGCAAATTGTTAAAGCTATACCTAGAATAGAACCCTTACTCATTTGGAAGGTTGTCTTCAGCTTCTTCATGTAGCAGCCAATGATGTAAGGTGCCAGAACTTAAATATCCTCTCCCAGATTATATGTGAGAATAAATGTGCAGTGCACATAGTATAATGTGTCATATCAGGTAGTAGCAGGGTAAAATTTCTTATTAAGTGGAGCTGCGCATGTAAAGGCCCGCTGCTTGTGCAGGTGGAGCTACACATGTGGAGCATGAGCGGCCCCTGCTTGCACAAGTGGAGCTGCATGTGTGTACATGCTCATCTGCCGCTTGTATGGCCTGGTTCCAAACGTGCTGTGGCTGGGTAGTGGGTTGCGGCCTGCGGATTGGGGACCCCTGTACTAGACAACCTGTGATTCCTTGGGTCATCATTTGAGAAATATTTCCTCACCATATTCTTCAATGCATTCATCAGTGATTAAGTTTCTACTGTAATGAGTTTCATTGGAAAAGTTGCAATGCATTCAGTGATATATCTGCCTTGAAAATAGCTCATGAACTATAAAGCACAGTTCAGACATCAGCACAAAAATGTCTTATGGCATTTTGTATTATGTCATAAACTATTTTATGATAATGTTTATTTATAAAACTTTTTTTTTTAATTGTCAAATTCCAATTTCCTGGGATTCATGGGTTGTAGACTTTGGACATATTCTGTAAGTTGGTTCAATTGAGATACCTTGGTTCAAAAAAATTTGTCCTGTGATACACTATTTTGTCCAATTAAATATTGTGGGAACAAGAGCTTTACTAGTATATAAATATTCTTGTGCTCTACCTCACTGGAACCAGTAATTGCTATAACCTCTTATGTCAGTTTGGGCCACATCTCCCTTTTGTATTGTGCTAATATTTTTGCCTTTTCTCTATTTTGTCCAGCCTCTGCCAGAATTCTCTCGCATTCCTGGATTGGTTTTGCCTAGCCAAGCCTTCTCAGATTGCTTAGCCATTGTTGAATTCCTACATAACTATGGCAAGGTGCTGGGCTTTGATGTAGCCAGGGAAGTTCCCAGTTTGAGTACCCTCCAAGAAGGCCTCTTCAACGTAGGAGATAGTTTGGGTGAAGTGTTGGATCTTCTGGTAAAGCTGGTGAAAGTGGCATTGTATGACCCTGGCCTTCCTTCATGCTGTCAGGTATGACTATATATGTGTTGTCACAGGATGCCATACCCTCAAGCAGTCTAAATTCTTTACCAAGAAAAATGAGATAATATTGCATAGTTTTCTTAGCTTGCAGAATCCTGCAAACTAACATTATTTATCATGTAAATTCTTTCGTCGTCAGGCAAGTCAATAAACTGAGCTGAAAGAAAGAACTGAAGCTATAACTCAAATGTTGAGCATCCTATTTAGGCCTTAAGAATACTACAGCCACATTTCAAGCAGATAACAAATTTCCTAACTGTTAGAAATAAAGGAGAGCCAAGAATGAGAAAGCTGCACCAAATGGCTCTTTCTGTGCTATGGGAATGTGGAATACATGCAGGGTTGGCTTTATTTCAACATATATCCCATTAATAGGATATGGACTAAGATGGCTTGTCACCTAATGTCAACAAAGAAAGTCAGTCTTGTAGACTAAGGGATTCTCCTGTGTTGGTAACTATTGGAAAAGATCTACCGTATTTTTCGGAGTATAAGTTAGCTTTTGGGGAGGAAAATAAGGGAAAAAATCTGCCTACCAGGTATTCATCTGGTCAGCTTCAGCACATTATTTTATCCCCTGGTTAGGGCTGAAAAAAAGCGTTGAAAAAGCTACATTCAGAGTATAAGACGCACCCAAATTATCAGCGTCTTTTTTGGGGCGGGAGTGCGTCTTATACTCTGAAAAATATGGTAAATATTAGCATTGATCAGCTGACCTAAATGCCAAGTAGAGAGTAGATTGCTATATGATGCTTTGGATTCAAAGGGGGGAAATTGTTTTGGAGCACATGGCAGCACCATCATAATCCTGGTTCTTGAGTCGAGTGGTCTTTTCCCAGTTTCTGCTGCAGAGTCCCATAAACAGAGTCCCATGAATAGATGCAGTGGGTTTAAGGAATTGTTGACAATAAGCTACCTGAGTGCCTCTGCATTCTCTGGAGTATTTTTTTTTTCTTCAAATCCAAAATGCTGCACAGTCCTGCAAAATAAGTATAGATCTCTCTGTCCAGGGACTACTTTTGTATTGATAATTTGATTTTTATGCTGGCTAAAGTCAGAATTGAATGACCTGGCTTACACGTTGCATAATGTATGATTCACTGTAAGATGTGAGCCTGGCTAGCTGTGGTGTGTTCAGTAAACTACAGCTAAAGAAGCTACAGCTTATTTATTGGGTGTACAAACATAATATGATAGTTGCCATATTGAAACAAAGCGCTAACAAAGGGTTACATCGCTGTAGCAGGCATTTCTGCTGTTTTCCTTACTAGAAACCCAGAATTTGAAGTTTTCTTTTCCAGCTAACAATAGACAGGTTGGGCAAAAAATAAAGAAGTGTTCAGCAGATTAAAGGGAGGAAAAAAGATATATTTAAGGGGAAAAGACATGTTTTAAGTGTTGGTGTTAAGAAGTCCTTGAGTAATGTTCAGATAGTTTTCAGGCTCTTTTGCCTTTCATAGTGGAGAATGTGTGTTTGTAATATAAATTCTGAATTACAATGAAGAGAAACATTGCTTTTGCTTGCTTTATGTGTTCATTTCTGACGCAAAGGAACTCTTAAGGCATCCATCAGTTTCCTTGAACCTGTTGTTAGTTTTCAAGGTTGCAAAGTAAAACGTTGATGTGTTTTATGAGAGGAATCCTTGAAAAGGAAGGTTGACTGATTGTGCTGCAAGATGTTTTTGTACTCCTTCACATTAACCCAAACACAGCTATTTTGTCTGCTGCCGTAAGCTAAAAGTGGTGGAGAAAGATAATAAAATAACAATGCTGTATAAACAAGAATAGTGCAAAAACTAACTGCCCATTATACTTTTGATATATCTCTACTAACATAGGGAGAAACTCTGCAACATGTGCAATTGCTTTGATTACTTGCAAATTTATTTCCACCCTACCACTGGCTTTGATGTTTCACCAGGTGCAGTCAGCATATTTTAATATCTTTCCAGTCAGTTTGTTTTAGATTTTGTTCTTTTTAAGTGAAAGTTGGCTTTTTAAAGACTGTTGGTCTGTGTTTATCCCATACCAGACCTTGAACTACAAAGCATAACATAACTGAAGAGTTCACAAGATCCAGCTCAAATATCTCCTTCTTCCCTGCTTTTTACCGTTGCTCTATTTTACATTTGTGGCAGAAAATGCAATCTAGTACAAGTTATATAGATTGTAGAATTTTTAAAAGCTTGCTTGGTTGTCACATAAAAACTTGCTTCCTCAGCAAAGGTGATATCATTATTTTTAAAACTTTGTACTCCGTGTCCTCCATTTTTATCTGTTGTTGATAGGAGGAATTGGGATATATGTGTGTCAACAAATAATATATCTGTGGTCCTTTCTTGCTTTTGCTTGCCAGACTTTGAAGATCCTTGGTGAAAAACTCATGGAAATAAGCCTGAACCGTGACACCGTGTCTGAGGTCTTGCGCTGCTTCCTCATAGCCTCTGGGGGGGATGAAAGCCTGTGTGACAGCTTGAGAACTAAACCCTTCCAGGCACTGCCTCCGGATAAGAAGGCTGCTATCCTGGCCTTCTTGGTGAATGAGCTCAACAGCAGCACCCTTATCATCAAGTAAGTGACGCCAGGTTAGGTGACTCCTGCAGCTGTGCCTCTCACGGCTCGGGGTGACTTATGTGGCAAAGAGAGCCATATAGCGTTAGTGCAACACATCAGATCCATTCTCCAAAAGCAGTTTTGGAGTGTGGCTGTAGCACCAGCTTCAGTACCTGGATGTAATATTTCCCATTTCATATTAGCTTAAAACATTACAATTTGGTAACAACTTTTAGATATTTCCAAGGTGGCCACATTCCAAAGGTGAAGGCTGGGAGGGCGTACTTGCGTTCATACATGGCCCTCGGCATCAGTTTCTCAACTTGTGTGCTGTTTAGGTTTAGACATATGTACTGGCCACAAGAATTCTGGCTGCCACATGTCAGGATACAGCTTTGATCCACAGGAGAACCAATGCAGGCACTTACAGTGACCTCCTCTGAGACAGGAAGAGAAAGTATTCACAGTGTAGAAGTGTTGCCGCTGATACTCAAACTTAGGAAATTGTAGTAAAATAGTGTTGATGAAGTGGGAGAAGAAGCAGGTTCCAAAACACATTATGCCCTTATAAGCCGTGGGTATCTGTCCTAAAGGAAGGGGCGGTGAATTTCCTTTGTTATAAGCCAGATTACATTTTCAGATGTCTCTTGAAATTAGCATTACACACAGATGTTGAAAAAAAGGAATGTCATTTTTCTGTTATATATGTCCTCCCCACTTCCTTAACAATTTTTTTCTACATCCTGCAGCGAAATTGACAAAACTTTGGAGAACATGTCCAACCATAGGAGAAATAAGTGGATCATCGAGGGAAAGTTACGCAGGTATGTATCTGTAGAATTAATTTTGGCCTGCTGTATTCTGTCTACAGGAACACAGTGACAATAAGAGGAATCAAAAACATACTGATCATAAATTTATTTAATGTGAAAGCCACAGTAGTATGGAATCTTATTGTGACCCTAGGATTCTATCACCGTTTATTTACCAGAGGATTTAGGAATAGCAACTTTTTCTCCAGTTCTTCCCCTTTACTATATGGATAATCTTAAGTCCTTTGTAGTAGGGCAACATGTCCCTTTCCTCTTTTCTTTACACTTCCTGTTCTTGTTGTATTGAAGATTAAAGATTGCCCTAGCTAAGAAGACTGGACGTCCTGAATCAGAAATCACTGGTTTGGAGGAAGGACGATGGCGCCGGAGCTCCCGTATCATTGAGGAAAACGAGGACAAAGAAATAGAAGAAGATGAAAGAAGAAGATCATGCAAAACCCGGAGAGATAGCGAAGTAGGTTTTAGCGCAACTGAGTCAATGAGGAATATGATGTGTTCTTGAATCTTTGCTCTAATAATGATAACATGTTTGGACAGAAGTATTTTAATCTTTTAACACAGCAAATACTGAATAATTGGAACCCTACATTTATGTCACAACTTCTGGCATAAAAATTATTTGGTTGTTTTTTTTTTAAAGAAAAGATGTTTGAGGATTTCTACTTGCAAACACCATAATGTTCTTTTTTTAAAATTGTTAGAGGAGTTTTCTGCATCTTCTTTGTCTTTAAATGAAATTTGCCTTTTCCTAAAGTGTTATAGCTGTCAACAAATACAGGTGTCATACTTCCCTCTTGGCCTTTTAATGGGAAACATTTCAACTGCCAAGAGAATCAAAAGAGTTGATGTTTTACATTTGGGAGGTACAGTGTTTTCAAAACAAAACTTATTTGGGGAGGTAATCAGGAATCTGGTTTTAACTTGTCTCCTCTTTCCACAGAACGAAAGTTTGATTTCCAGCGTGCCAGAGCTAGAGAGGCAAATTGAAAAACTTTCCAAGGTAAATGTTTGCTGTTGAAAAAATAAATAGAAGAGACGTTAAAGCTTCTGCTAGCTGTATTGGGGTTTCCTATAAGGTTGATAGGTGGAAACATTGTCACTCTTTTCTCTGATAATTAAAGTTTAAAACTTACATTCTTGGTGTTCTGATTTTTCCTGCAGCGCCAGATGTTCTTTCGCAAAAAGCTGCTCCATTCCTCACAATTGCTACGTGCATCATCACTTGGGCAAGATCGGTATCGAAGGCGGTATTGGGTCCTGCCCCACCTAGGTGGGATCTTTATAGAAGGCTGTGAGGCCTCAGAAGGTATGCAGAGCATAGAATGTGGGGATGGGTGGTTCCTTCTGGTGGAAGGAAGGAAGGCTGGATTTACTGGATCTCATCATTTGGATTCTCAGTGGTATCATTCAATATAGGTAGTCCTTGTTTTAAAACTGCAATTAGTACTGGAATTTTGACTGTACGTATTATAATCATACATTGAGGCACCATGTGACTGTTTTTATGGTACCCTGTTTCCCTGAAAATAAGACCTCCCCGGAAAATAAGCCCAACCAAGCTCTTGAGTGCATGCGCTAAAATAAG
>JANHFT010000105.1:114901-126871 GCA_032467955.1 Pseudoxenodon macrops | reverse complement strand
TGAGAAGCGAAACGTCTTCAAAGAAAAACCAAGAAAGTCCAGTTGCCTCTTGAAAAAAACACCTTTGGGACAACCATCACCTGGATTGACTGAGAATCTCCATAGACATTTAACTTATGACCAGTTTTCACATTATGACTGTTGCAGCATCCCCACCGTCACGTGATCAAAAGTCAAACACTTGGCAACTAGCATGTATTTATTTATAGTGGTTGCAGGGGTCATGTGATCATCATCTTTTGCAACCTTACGACAGGTAAAATCAATGGGGAAGCCAGATTCACTTTAACAACCATGTTACTAATTTAACAACTGCAGTGATCCACTTAACAACGGTGGCGATAATGGGGCAAAATTCGCTTAACAACTCTCTTGCTCAATTGTGGTTGCAAGTGAAGGAATATTTCTACATGGCTATAAATCTACTAAAGAGAACTGGAATGGCTACTTTAATTTATATTTTAATTTACAGGCATCCATTGATAAATAACGGATACTCCTTCGTGAACATTGTACTAAAGCTTCAAATTTCCAGTTAAAATCTTGGTTTAAAACAAAGTTTGACTTCAATAAATCAACGTAGCGATGGTACCTTTACTCTTTAAGCGACAATAGCTCAAATTAAATTTCGAAACAGGATAGGGAAAGACCACAATAAAATAAAACAACTAGAAATTGTAAAAATATAAAGCCAACTGGCTAAAATAATTATTAAACCAATTATAAGTTAGTAAAAACGAAAGGGATAAAATATTACAAAAATAAAAAGAATCAAATGTCTAAATTTTAATTCAGTTGCAACTAAAAGTTTGAGCTGTTTCCGTAATGAGTCTAGTATATTTAATTTAAGACATCAATGAATGAATACAACTTTATTAACTATCACTGACTGTTACTTAGCACTGTAAAATACTAAGATTACAGTTTTAAAATTCTATCCAAGCCATAAGATTCTAAACAGGGAAAACTAAACAACTGCCTGCTAAATAGGATTACTGTTCCTATTGGCCACTCCTGGAGGCCACTCTTAAGTTCTGCTCGCCAGGATAGAGCAAAAGTAGCCTTTGATTTGCTAGGACTGGATGCTGAAAGAAGTTAAATTTTAAAAAATTTAAGGCCAATTTGGCAGAAAAGTCAATACAGAAGGAGATGTATAATTGATAATTACATATATATTTTTCAAGGAACTTGAGTATAAACCATTTCATATGAATCTTTTCTTAAAGAAGCTAAAAGTGAGACGTTTGTGTGGTTGATACAAAAGTTTTTTTGAGTTTGGGGCACAAAATGTTGATAAAGTATTTGCTCCTTGGCATGCGTAAATTACTGGTTTTTGGAGTAGAGTTTGGATTCTTTTGTAAATCTAAATTGAGAATCTCTTTTATATCTCTATAGACAGAATTCTTCTCAAAGCCAGTCAAGACCAAATATTACATGAAAATTTGAGAAGATTTAGATCAGGCTTAATTTCTATTAGCCATAAACACATGCAGTTATCTTGGATAATCAATAAGATTAGCTTGAGGAAACGTAATCAATAATCTCACAGCATATCAAACTAGTGGTCAGTAAAAGAAGACAGAAAAAATAGAAATCAATAGCTAAACATGAATTTTCTGAATGTACAGTTGATATATTCTGTGCTTCCATGGCTCATAAATAATGGGATTATTTAACAATTAATTTACAAGATTGAGATACAGGACTTTTATCCAATTTAGAAGTGCCATCCAATATCTTGGAAGGTTCACGGTGATACTTATATATCAGTTACAAAACTCTAGCTTTTTGACAGAGGTGATCATCTTTATTCCATTAATATAATATTCAGGGTATATTGTTCTTTTGTTTTTGAATATTTTAAAACTTAGCCTCAGATCAGTGGAACAAGAGGCTTCTTCCTTATACTGCTAGCTGGCCTGCAATTAGGAAATATAAGCAGTAACTGGATAAGATGAAATCATGATGGGTGGGTATGGGATGTGTGAATATATCAACCATGCCTGAACTTGATTGAGATATTAATAGTCAAGTATATTGAAGACTTACTATATGTTTGCTCTTTCCAAACATAGTCCCCCAAACTATAACAATGGATTGTTGTTTCGGGGTTGTTGTAAACTATAATCTTCGCATCAGGCCCATTCCTATTAACAATGGAGGAATAATGCTAATTATTGATCAGGCGGCAAAATTACCATAAACCACTGTCTCCATTTGTAATATAAACTACAATTGCAGATTTGTCACAAATAAATTTCCCACAATCCCCTCCAACATGCTATTGGCACTATTTTTAAAAGAAGTTTCTAAACAATTTGACCCCAAAAAAAGCCTAAATTAAAAAAGAGTGCAGCCTTTCTTTTTCTTATAGCTATAGTTAAGTTGGCCTGGGTATGTTTGCTGTCTCATCTCACTTCTGCTAAAGTCTTGGAGAAAATCTACTTCCAGGGCAAAGGGACATTTAAAATACCCTCTCAGTGCTGATGATGATGAAGAAGAAGATTAATCGGGTCATACTGGGAGAGAAGCTCTAGCCAGCGACATTTTTTTCGATTTAAAAAGCTACCCGATTCCTCTATTCTTTCGATCCATCTTTTGGATGAGACCCTCTCTTTGCCCAGCAGGCCACCATCTCTAGTTCTTCAGCCAGTTTTTACTGCTGTAGAAAGTCAACGTGAACTAAATCTCCCAGCAGTCCAATCTAGCAAGTGATGGGGAAAGGGTTGCAATTCAGCAAATTTCTGCAACTCCCCAATGGGAGATCGTAGGCATCTTTTTTTCCTGCTATGCCTGCATGATGTCACATTCCTTCTCATCCCCACTCGCAAGGGAGGCAGGCGTGAAGATCCCTTAGCTGAACAGGTTTTGAAATATTTTTTCCCCCCCTCTTGAATCTGGCCCTGTCCAAGAACCGCCTCAAGGTGTATAAAACCTGTTAGGCTGAAGGAAGGCAGGGGACTGCAGAGACTTGAAACGGGAGACAATAGAGACAGGATAGGGATTGCCAGTAGGATGCGTATTTCACACAAGCGGAGTTTTTTTGCTGACTCAACAATGGCTAGACAACATTTCAATTCAGTGGCGAGAGGAGCCCCAGTAAGATGGTGGCATTGGTGTCTATTGTACTGACTGCTAGACCGTAGGCCGACAGAGAAGGGTGTGAATGCATTATTATTCACATCCAGCTGAGGTTCTTTCAGTAAATGAAGCATTCACAGTTCTTACAATATTCAAAAAGAGAGGAAAATCAGTAAAGCAATAGCAATAAAACGTACAGGTAGTCTTTGACTTACAACAGTTAAATGTTTAATGACCTGAAAATGTGACTTATGACCATTTTTCACAGTTACGACCTTTGCAGCATCCCCCATGATCATGTGATCAAAATTCAGAGGCTTGGCAATGGCGTCATATTTATGACCGTCGCTGTATCCCAAGGTCCTGTGATCCCCTTTTGCGACCTTCTGACAAAGTCAATGGGGGAAGCCAGATTCACTTAACCACCGGGTTAATAGCTTTAAAAACTGCAGTGATTCACTTAACAATAGTGGCAAGAAAGGTCATAAAATGGAGTAAAACTCACTGAACAAATGTCTCACTTAACAACAGAAAGTTTGGGCTCAATTGTAGTCATAAATCGAGGACTACCCGTAATTAGTAAATAGAAACATATAAAATGTACAAAATTTCCTATTCCAGAATAGGCATTAAACCCAGACTGTGTACAAAAGTATACGTGTTACACACACACACACACACACACACACACACACACACACACACACACACACACACACACACACACACATGATGTGTGTGTGTGTATCTAAGATTTAGCTCCCCAACCCAGCCTGTTGTCCCAGAAAAGTTTGCCTTATTCCAAAAGCAAAATTCAATTCAGAAGAGTCCCATATAAATCCAGGCTCTTTAAAGGAAAGGAGATTATGCATGCCTTTCCCTCATTGAAGAGAAGAAGACCTTCAAATCTGTAAGAAAACATTTTCCTGTATATACAGCGACACTAAAAAAAAAAAAAGTCTATCTAGGTTACTTGTGGATACGCTGTACCAGCACTTCAGATGATTGGTTGGTAATTCAGAAAGGTAACCTCTCCACCACGCATCCCAAAGGCCTCAGTGTGGGAAAAGCTTAGTGACTGATTTTAAAACGGAACAAATGTGTGCGTTTTTCCCCCTTCTTCTATGGGAAGCCTTGCGGCTTGCTGACAGGAGGCCAACTGGAGCTTTATTAAAATCTTCAGACTATAAGCCCTGTCAAAAGAAAGATATAACCAATATTTCCTCTTTCTGTCTTGGATTTCCTATGTCCGGGCTCATAGTTTTGGACAGGATCTCCCTTGTGCCAATCCATAATTTTCCAAGGACAGGATGAGGAAGTATAAATGAACATCCGCAAGGTCGCCCGTTTTTATAAAACATCACAACTATCCCACATAGGCGACAGGCTCGGCTCAGATCTTATGCTTAACTATCTCATCAGCCGCTAGCATGACAGCTTAGTATTCCTCAAAGGAGCGTGAATTCCCCTTCTCAGCCGTATAGATCCGTCTCACCTGAGCAGTCCTTAGATGGCCAGCTTTGATGAAGCAGCTTGAAATCTAGACTAAAGCATTGGAAACAACTTCATTACCGTCTTCATCCTGGTAAATCAGAGCATTTATCAGGGACCAATAGCCTTGCAAAAGCAGGAGAAGCCCGCTGCATGTCATGATCTTAAGTGTCCTAAGCTAACACAGGTGCCTCCTTTTCAGGAAGGGTGGACAGACGGACCGATCCGTGGTTGCTAAGGGGAAGCATTAGCCAGACAGATCTAGGAGAGTCAACTTGAAATGGACACCAACTAGCTGGATGCATTCCTAGGGCAAGCCATCTGTTGTTCAAATTCTTGGGACTATTCTCTACCTAGCTCTCAAGATTGTTAAGAGCACTTTACATTCAAGATCCGTACCCTAAGGACTTGAAAGGAAAGAGTATGAGATACCTATGGTGTTATGGCAAAGAAAAGTTTTTTTCCCCCCTGAAAAAATTGTAAACACACCCAACAGAATGTTCTCCTTTGGCAAAGTCTGCATTACAGGGTTTCTTTTCTTGCAAAGTTTAGTCCGTTTTCCATGGGGGGCATGGATGAAATAACCCAGTAGGATGAAAAGGAAGCATTGCTCCAAATGAACAAATGATGGCCTACATTAAGACAGGTACTTTGAGGGGTGGCAGCTCTAACAGCATTATTGGCTCCGATGTATAAATAAATATGAACTCCAATGCCACCAAGAAGAAAAATTACAGGGTTTTCCTAGGGATGCGCCCCCACCCCCCTTTGCAGTGGAATTTTCCACCTGATGGGAGACCTACAAGACCACTTCTCTTGCAGGGTGAAAATAGAACATAATCTAAGAGGAGAACTCTTTTTTAACAGGTGCTTTAACCACACTGCACACACACCTTCCCAATGGAACTGACAAGATGCATAGACAAATGAAATGCTAGCTCAGCTGTCTTGGCCCACCCCCTTCATGTGTTGGCAAGTTGCCTGTTCCAACCTGCTTTGTTGATTCTCTATTGTCTCCCCCAGTGAGAGACAGTCATCCAAATGTCTGGTGGGAGCCATCTTTTAGCTTCATACGGATGCATGTAATGAAAAGAAGTTGTGTATTTATTTTCCTAGTAGCGGCTTTGAGGAAAGGGAATATTTTCCTTAGAGAAATGGATAGTTTAAAAAAAAAAGCAACACCACTCCGAAACAGGTCAAACTCCACAATTCAAACTATAGAAATGCTAAAAGGACACATTCACACAACCTATTAGCATAACACCAGAATTCTGGCCACTTGCACAGGTTATGTTTCCAGCTGACTGGTTTCAGGTCTTTCAGGAGTCAAGAAACCTCATGTTCCAGAAGGAAGATAGATTGTATTATTACTTCTTGTCATCTCATTTTCAATTCGAGACCAGTCTGAAGAATCCAAAACCTCTGGAAAAAAATAGATGTGGACGCATCTTTTCTATTTTCGCAAATTATACCTTGCACGTTCCAATATATAAGTATTCTCCCACAATGTTTAACAACTTCATAAAACAAAATACATTTACCATTAAAAAACAAACATGTGAGCCTTCCTAATCTAGGGCACTGGGATTGGTCTTGTTCCAGCTTTTGTCTGCTGGACCTCTGAGCTTTAGAGTGCCATGGGGGGAACGATTCTTGTTCTGCTAGAATAACAGAATCTTATTCTTACTTAAAAGAAATATTCCGATTTAGGAATAATGGAATAGATGGCTCTTCTAAATGCTTTTGCTTGAATCAGAAAAGAGTGCTGGTCCACAAACCTGCAAGCAGGAACTAAATAGCACTTTTAAGATTATAGTTCTTCAAATTCCTCGCCATCCGCTGTAGTAGCTGCTGCTAATGAAGCTGGTAGTATTCCAAAAACATTTAGAGGGCAGCAGGTTCTCCTGAGCTATAGAAATCGTGAAAGATAAACATCGAAAGGCGTCTCACTTTCTCTTTTGAATTTTCTTAGCATCATTTTCAGGTGTATCGCCAGATCTTCTGCTGAGCTTAATCCTAGGAGCTTTCCTCTCCACACAACTTTGCTGACAGCAACAAAAGACAAGACAAGCACAAGAGCATCCCTGCAAGCTTAAGTCACTGCTCTTAGCATGAGGTTGTCCTTTGCAAGGTTAAGCTAAATTTTGCAGTGGGTCAGCTGGTATTATTTAGAAATAAAACATGGGAGGCTATATTAGGAATGTTGACTCAAAATTAATATAATGGACTTATACTTATGCCAGGAGTCCACAACCTTTAGGGCAGGCCGAGCACATCTGGAATTTGGAAGCCGTGTGGGGATACTCTACCTTTTTCATCAAACTGCTGCTAGGGCAATTATAATAAACAATTGCAAAGCATTGGTTTGCCAAACTGCTACCTTTGTCTACTCCTGCAGGACTCTTTCTACTGCTCCCGATTAGCTTTATCCTTGGAGGGATGGAGAAGATTTCAAAGCACTGGGTTTTACCTCTCTGTTATTTTTACTCTCTAAGAAACCTTACGGGGCGCACAGGTATTCCTGGAAATCATAATGATGCCAAAGGCTGGCAGTTTGCTTTCTGCACAAGGCAAGGAGCCAACAGGCACAATGTTCAGCAACCAGCTCTACAGATTGTATTCTGAAGACAAAGCATGATACACACCCGCAGCGATCGTGCACTCAACCTTCCTCAAGTTTTGAAAGCACCAAAAGAAAAAGAAAAGAAATGTACCATTCAGGACCTTTTCAGATTCCCTTGTTAATCAGCTGGCAGAATATATAGTATCTGCTGGCACTTTGAGTCATGCAGCCATTATGCCATTGCTAATGTGATGTATGCGGCTCCCTTCTCTGTCAATTTCTCTAACAAGGAAACATCACTGTTACTTTAAAATCCATCACAGGATGCCATTGCTAGTAGGCAGAGTAGCCCAGCCAGGATTCTTCAGCCAATGTGGATGATCTATTTTGTCCTGAAGGAAATTCTTGCACAACGCTCACCTCCATTGCTCTTCAGCTATTTATGCAAAGAGTGGAGTTGCACATTGGAAACTCCCTCCAATAGCCTGGTGTGTATCACAGATCTTTCACTCTCCTAGTTTACTAACAAGCCACCACAAACACAGCCAATGAGAAAGGCAAGGCCTTTGAAAGCAAGGTCAATTGCAGCAATTTAGCTGGCTGCAATTTTGGAACCATGGTGAACATCCAGAATCCCCTCTGTTTACATTTTTACAACCAATCCTCCTTCATCATCCCATTTCTATACCAGCCTTTCAAGATTTTCCTCCCCTCCCCAAACTAGATCAGGGATCAGCAACCCGTCGCTCTGGAGCCATATGTGGCTCTTTCATCCCTCTGCTGCGGCTCCCTGTTGCCAGTCGGCTCCACAATTAATAGGGCTTTAGGTTAGGACAGGTAGAGGAAAAAGGATGCCCCGCTAGGAGGCGGCTCTATGGTGGAGAAACTGGACTTCTGTTCGGCAGTGGAAAAAGGACGCCATGCTAGGAGGAGACTCTATGGTGGGGAAAGTGGACTTCCGGTTGGCTCCAGAATTGAACGGGGGGCTTCCGGTTAGGGCCTTTGTGGCTCTTTGAGTGTTTAAGGTTGCCGACCCCTGTACTAGATACTAAAACACATGCAGACAAAGATATATGCATGTGTGAGGGATGCTGACAAGTTCCCTTTTTTTATACTACACAGACAGACAAAAGGATGTTTGTTAATCCACACATCAAAGCTCAGGAGGGCCCAGTGACTTGAAGATGCCATGATGTTGCTACCTGCTCAGGTCAAACAATCTCCTGAAAGCAGCCTTTGCCAAATGCAGCCCTTCAGTAGGTCCAATATTGTTAAAATACATTGCTGAACTGAATTTTGCTGCCTGAGTAGCTGGCAAAAGGAACAGAGTAAATGAGCCAAGGAATTGGTTCTGTTTGTTTGTACAAGTGAGGACCCATAGTGGCCTTAAGAAATGTTTCTGCCGAAGACTCCAGTAAGCATGCTGCAGTCCTCTTGAAACCCTATTCAAAGTTTTGCGCACTGAAGGAGTAAAAAAGAAGAAACCAAAAAATTAATCTGTTTTTCCTTCTTCTTCCTACCTTAAATCTTTGCCTTTTGTATTAACCACTAAATATTACCTTCAGGACTATCTGATCCAACCAGTATTGGGTTGATTAGTTAGAACAGCTGGGAGAGATTTCTTGTACATCTCCCTTCCTAAAAGATTTGTGGGCTGGGGGCTAGATAGCTTTTCTCTGGCTGTGCTAATACTCTGGAACAGCCTCCCAATGGAGATGAGGTTGGTCCCTGCCTTTTCAGCTTTCCAGAAACTTTTTAAAAATGGGTCGTTTCGGCAGGCCTTTCCTCGAGTCCATATCTAATGCCATCTTGCTTCTTCATTCTCTGTTGTTGTTCTTTTGTACTCCTTTCTACCTGGGAGCTGATGCAGTTATTATTGTTAAAATTGGTTTTATTGTGCATATTTCGAGACTAGTTTGTGTAGCCTTTAGGCCATCTAGAGTCATTTGATTGCAGCAGGTTAGATGTATTAGAAACAGATAAAACATTTGGGTTGAAGACTGCTGCAAGCAAGTTGCTCCAGGAGGCAGGGCAAGAAACTGTAGGTGTCAGTCACAAGGAAGTAGACATTGGTTAGATATCAGAAGAGGCATCTTAATGGGAAAAGCTGCTTGACTGCCTTTGGAGGAGGTGGCCTCTCCTTTGCATCAGGTATATAAACAGACTGAGTGGCCATCTGCCAGGGATGCTGTAGTAGGAAATTCCTGCATTTAGAGAGACGGAAGGTTAAATTACTTTATCTCTCTCCAACATCTCTTACAGTTCTTTCCTTCTAGGTTTCTATAAACCCTAGTGCAGGGGTCGGCAACCTTAAACACTGAGACACAAAGGTCCTAACTGGAAGCCCCCCGTTCAATTCTGGAGCTGACCAGAAGTCCAGTTCCACCATAGAGTCTCTTCCTAGCGTGGCATCCTTTTTCCTCTACCTGTCCTAACCGAAAGCCCTATCAATTGTGGAGCTGACTGGAAAGCCCACCTCTTGCCATAGAGTCTCTTCCTGGTGCATCATGCTCCCTCCCTCAAACCAGAAGCTCCTCTCAAAATTGTGGCACCAACCAGCAACAGGGAGCCGCAGCAGGGGGATGAAAGAGCCACATGCGGCTCCAGAGCCACGGGTTGCCGACCACTGCCCTAGTGCTTATCTTACTATGTAGCAAGGAACAAAGGTTTCTAAAGAACAGGAAAGAGCCTTTCCCCATTTGCATCTTACCATTGTCTGAACATTCCCCTTGGCCACATTTTACTGTGCTGTCTTCATGATGTTTACCTTCATTTTGTATACACAGCCCGTGTGTGAGACTGCCATATGTAATCTCTAACTACACCAGTGTTAAAAGAGTTTTCCCTTTCAACCAACAGCAAGCAGTGGCTTTTTCAAGGCCTGCCAGGTCTGAGCCCCATCACCATCCACACGGCTGACAATGGGAGTCAGATCTCTTCTGAAGTGTGGGATCAATCAAGCGCCTGTTGGTCCCCTCAATCAGTTGCAGGCACACAAGCCTCCTTCCGGTCTCAGGGGGCTTATTTCCAAAATACAGAAGACTGCCATTGAGTTCAGTGCGTTCGCAGAAGGGAGAGGCTTTGAAAAGAGTCACTCTTCACCAAAGTTGAAGACTGCAGTTCTTTCAAATTCAGGGGGCCTGCAAAGATGCCAGGGTTTTTAAAAACCTCCTTTTCCTGGATTTGTGACTTTTTTTTTTACCCCCTTCAAAGCTCCGTGTCTCCCCGAGTTTCTTCAACCATTCCGGAGGCTTCCAGAAGCACAGAAAGAGCACTCACCTGCACTCTCCCAAGAGAAAGTAAGAAAACACAGGTTGAGCCACCTGCAAATCCTGCCACCCCAAAAGCCAGTCCAATGGGCTTGCAGAGCGGATGAGAAAAGCTCTGTGCTGCTGCTTTTTTCTTTTTCTTTTGCTGTGCACAGAAAAGTCAAGCCAAGTCACCTGCTAAAACTCACCCCTTCTCCAGGCCCCATCTCTGCATCCTGATTGGAAGATGTTTCTCACTGACGGGTGACATTTGCAAAGGGGATGGCAGTTAATCCAGAAGGTTTAAGCAATCACTTAATATGCCACACACAAATTGCACATGCATTATCAAGGCAACACCAATCAACAACAACCACCACCACCCAAAAAAGCAATTGACGCAAGGCAGTGTGTGGGAACAACAAACCTGAGGCTTGGATAGACTTCTGCCAATTCAAGAATGGTTGGATAACAATTTAACTCAGCAATAGGTAAGGATTATCATCCTAAAATGTACACAAACAATATGGAGTTTTTCATTTAATTGTGGCAGATTCTTCTCTCCTCCACATGTTTAATCCTGCTCTAGAAGGCTTCCAGACTGAGATTCTTTAAACCTCAGGTGCTGCCCAGCTGCCAAGAAATTAGAGCCGGAGAGGCACTGAATTAATCCACTGTTTTTGCAAACCGCTATCGGCTGCGATAGGCTCCTTCCCTTTGCAAGAGCTGCATCAATCTGAGATTGGCACCATGCTTTTATGCCTCCACAATGCTATGGACCTTGTGTGGGTGACTGCAAGCGGAGCTGATTAACTTTCAGCTCAGCTACTGTCCCAAAAGAAATGCTGCAAAGAGTTTTCGCTGTGTGGCTTCTGGAGCTGCAAAGCAGGTGGCTTTCCCTATTGGTGGGAACCCCTGTTTTCTTCTGCCTTTTTGTGTTTCTTCATTTTGGCTGACCCAAGAATCCAGATAATGTTGGTATCTTCACCTCATCCTTCCTAGTTCTTCCGTGGAGTGACTTTGCTACTACCCCATATAGTAGCCGTCAGGCTGCTTTTTATTTTTAATGTTTTTCATATTTTGTATTTGCTGGAAGGAAGACCGATAAGCCTCATAAGAGGATAGAGCAGGAGTGTCAAACTCGATTTCATTGAGGGCCGCATCAGGGTTGTGTTTGACCTTGGGGGGCCAGGGTGGGCGTGGCCAGCTCAACATCACTCATGTTGGGGGTGCCTGTGATGGCCCGAGCACTCTTGCCAATGAAAATGGAGCCCTCCCGAGCTTCGTTTTCACTGGCAGAGGCACCATAGGCCAGTCCTTTGCTTTTTCCAGGGCAGCCGTTCAGGCCAGATTTAAGCACCCCGCAGGCCGGATCTGGCCCCCAGGCCTTAAGCTTGACAGCATAATCAATAGCAAAAACACTTGATGGCAAAACTGCTTAAAGGGAATAAAGGGTTAAGCTGAGTTGTACAGGTAGTCCTGGAGTTATGACCACAATTGAGGCCAGAATGTCAAGCTATTTTCCAAAGCACCTGAAGGCCAGACAAGGAATAACGGATGGAAACTGACCAAGGAGAGATTCAACCT
>JANHFT010000105.1:101292-114801 GCA_032467955.1 Pseudoxenodon macrops | reverse complement strand
GTTGGACTAGATGACCTACAAGGTCCCTTCCAACTCTGTTAATAAATAAATAAATAAATAAATAAATAAATAAATAAATAAATAAATACGGTAAATAAATAAATAAATAAATAAGTAAGTAAGTAAGTGAGAAATGTGTTAAGTGAATTTTGCCCCATTTTACTACCGTGCTTGACATAGCTGTCAAGTGAATCATTCCAGTTGCTAAGTTAGTAACGAAGTTGTAAAATGAATCTGGCTTCCCTATTGACTTTGCTCAATCAGAAGGTTGGAAAAGGGGATCACATGACTCTGGGATACTACAACCATCATAAATATGAGTCAGCTGTCAAGCATCTGAATGTGGATCATGTGACCAAGGGATGGCTGCAACAGTCACAAGTGTGAAAAATGGTCGTAAGTCACTTTTTCAGTGCTGTTGTAACGTCGAATGGTCACTAAACAAACTGTTGTGAATTGAGGACTAGCTGCATATGGAAGCGCCCATAACTTGTTGGTTACTTTCTTATGGTGGTGACGTGCCTGGCCCAATTTCACACCCTTCTATCCAGCTACTGATATAGCTCCATGGTTTTCTGCAGGAGTTAGCCAACGCACATTAAGAGTAATGCAATTATTACAGAATAAGCTGCCCATTTGATGAAGTGATGTGAAGAATAGGAATACAGTAATGAATTAATTAGTCTTCAAGGTGCTAGAGGATTCTCAGTATGTTTTAATAAAAAGTCATCCAGACAGGAATGTTGACACTTGTTTACGATGGATGACAATGCTCCAAATTCACCACCTTTAAGACTGCTTGTCACATATTTTCCTTTGTGATCCGCTACAATACACTGCAGACACCTTTGAAAAATAGGCTAGTTTCCCAGTTCCAGTGTTATGGGTTTCTTTTAAAAACAATTGTCGGTAGCTGTAAAGAGGCAGAGGTTCTTCTGGAAGAAATCACCATCCTATATACCATGGGTCAGCAACCTGCAGCTCTGGAGCCGCATGTGGCTCTTTCATGCCTCTGCTGTGGCTCCGTTGCCAGTCAGTTCCACAATTGATAGGGCTTCCAGTTAGCACAGGTAGAGGAAAACGGACGCAGTTCTAGGAGGAGACTCTATGGTAGGGGAACCGGACTACCGGTCATCTCCAGCATTGAACAGGGGGCTTCTGGTTAGAACCGTTGTGGCTTTTTGGGTGTTTAAGGTTACCGACCTTAAACCTTATACAAATAAGCCTTCTAGAACAGGGGTCTCCAACCTTGACAACTTTAAGCTCCCAGAATATCTGAGAGTTGAAGTCCTCCAGGCTTAAAGTTACCAAGGTTGGAGACCCCTGTTCTAGAAGGTTATGGGATTGCCATCCTCCGATCTAGAAACTGAGGAAAGGCTCCATGTTATAGAAACACTGATCTACAGTCAGCCAGCAACAATTTAGTCTAGCATGGACAAACCCACCCCATGTGATTAGCACACGAGACTATGTCTTGGTAAAATCTAGAAAGCCAAGTTGAGTAAACGATAGGCAAATTAGGTGGATGTTATATGAGCAGAGCCACCACTATTACTGGGTTGTACTTTGTATGATCATGACGACTACTAAAACCACACAATGCAATATACAGTAACATAGCTAGCCCCAACTACACCCACGTATTTTTGTTACCTACTCTACTACACCATGCAGAAATCCTACTTCTAGCAGCCAATATACCTGAGTATGATGGCCAGTTTAGAAGATGGTCGTTCTCTCTTGGTGAACTTCCTCTTCCCGTTCCAATTGTTTAAGTGATCCTAGTCCTGATGTAGATGTCCAGAAATCTACAGAATTACAATCAGTATTCTTTCCAGTGACATGATGAGTATTCTAAACTAGGGGAATAAACTGAACCATTCCTAGCAGAGTAAGGCTGCCAGTGAGAAAGCAATGAAGATATCAAAATAATGCAAAGGATATCCTGTGTGTGAATGTTGTGATACACCTACTGAATTACTGAATTACTAATTACTGTACCGAATACCATAAGCATACCAAGAACTATGGTGGTGCAATGGTTAGAATGCAATACTGCAGGCTAATTCTGCCGACTGCCAGGAGTTCAATTCTCACCAGGCTCAAGGTTGACTCAGCCTTCCATCCTTCCAAAATCGGCAAAATGAGAACCCAGATAGTTGGGGACAATATGCTGACTCTGTAAAACGCTTACAAGCACTGTAAAGCGGTATGTAAGTCAAAGTGCCTGTCCTACCTATGTGGCATTATTAGATTTGAAAAACATGAAGATGGACTAAGAGTTGTTTTAGAGGTCAACTGATGAGCTTCAAGCAGCCGTGGACAGAAGTGCTTTTACTGCATAGACTTCAGCACTCACTGTTATCTTGATCACAGTCTGCCATGAGCTCTTATCAAGGATATTTCACCTCATATAATGACTAGTGCTTTCTATATTAATGTATTCCCCCCCCCCAATCATTTGTGGGGGGGAAATTGGTTTGACATATATGGAAAAGAACAAATGCCATCGCGCAGAAATGAATAATTCTGCAAAAATGCAAACTCTGTTGCAGGAAAGCTGGCGTACAAAACGCAAAGGTTAGCAAGAGAGAAACACAAGGAGTCTCTGTTGCTGGGCAGAGTGAGGAAATGGTCGACCAGACAGAGCATTTCAATTCTACTAAGAGCTACGTGAATTCTCCTGCGCTTTAGAAGGACTATAAACATCTACAACACATCACAGGTGTGTGAATGGAAACAGGCATGGCGGGGAGTTTTGCTTTTCACCACCAATGAAGTCACGGGAACAATCACACCGGCTGCTCACGAGAGTCATATTCCACCCAGTCCTCGTGCAGTTAAAGGAAAGGGCCTGCAAGTCAGTTCTGGGTAAGGGCGGAACATCTGTTTTTCGCTGGAGGACAAGTCTGTTGCAAGAAAGGCGGTCATTTCTGCAGCTGTAGCAGCAGCAGCAAAGAATAATAAGCTCTTTCCAGAAAGTTTACGCCATGCACAGAGTCAGCAACATGCTTTTAATTGGTTACCCTACTCTTCTGTTGTTAATGCTTCAGGGAGAGTTTGGTTTAGGTTATTATACTGAAGAGCTGAACCAATGAAAATACTTGCTAGTACAAATGGCGTGGGGGAAGGGGGATTGTGACATTGTGCCAGTGACCAAATCCTGACCTCCAGTGTGATGACAGCAGTGTTGTTGTCGTTTTTTCCCCCCAGTGAGAGCGGTTCACCGAAAGAAGATGCAAAGGTTTATCTGAAATGCCAGACGTTCGCGGAGACGTATCCTGGCAAAACCCTCAAAAACTCCATGGACGTTGGTTCAACTCACCTCTTCCTGCTTGCAAAGACCTCTTCATTGAGAGGGACTTGGGAGGACTTGTGGATGGGGCTGAGGGGAAGAAAAGAGGATGTGCTCTTTCAGGAAACATGCTGGGGTTGAAGGTAAAAAGAGGGCAGCCCCTGAGGCAGGGGGTGTTGGCAACAGGAGGAAATGATTCATAACCTGCTGCTGCTGCTGCTGCTGTTGGCTTTCAGTTCAGCCTTAGCCACAAAGACTGCCAGATCCTCCAAGGGCCCAAGTGCCAGGCAGCCCTTCGGTCCTAGTGCCCGTTTTGTTTGATGTTATTCTCCTTGCAGCAGCTGGGAGCAGCTGTGGCCTTCTGATGTACCTCATGCTCAACAGCCACAAAGCGGTTTTTTTTTTCTTTTTTTTTGGCCAACATGACAAGAATATGCAAAGCTGCCAAATTCTGGAACAATGTCGTCTGTGATTATTAAAAAATCTGCAAAATGATGAGAAAGAACGGCTTGGAGCAAGCACCTTTTGAAAGCATGGATTTAGCCAAGGGGGAAGAAATTGTTGGGAAAATTTCCTTTCAATGAAACTTTGGAGATATAGATCTCCAAAATTTCATTGAAAGGAAATTTTCCCAATTTCAAATGAATGGAAAAGAACATCTTGTAAGAAGCTGGCTAGTTTTCTCTATAGTAATCAAATATGGCACTAATCTCTAAAATAAGAAATATGAAGGAACAGAACTCCAGCCCAGCATCATTAATTCCCCAAACTGTACCTCATCTCTACAATGTATGACTGTCTAGTGTACAGTTCTGTTATGCGGTTCTGTTATGCATTTTTCCAAGTCCTGTTAGAAAGTTATTCTGGGAATTGCTATTCAGCATTTCCCGATAGCACCAAGTTGAGACTATCTAGTTTAATGCATATAGTAAAGAACCATTCTTGAAATACTGTTGTCCTTAACTGGACAGCACAAGCATGCTACTATTAGAAGTAAGATATTATAATTTTTTTCTCTTTCTCTCTAACCTGTGGCTTTGAGAAGGTTCCTTTGGTTGAACTGGTGATTCATTCTTTAGGGGTTTAATTACACTGCTGAATCAAAAGAAAACCCACAGAAGAATATCTATGGAGATTCTCAGTCATCCAGGTCATGGTTATCCCAAAAGTGCTTTTTGAAAAGACAGCTGGAGTTTATTTTTCCCCGGAACACGTTTCGCTTCTCATCCAAGAAGCTTCTTCAGCTTTGAAGAAGAGAACGTTGAAGAAGCTTCTTGGGTGAGAAGTGAAACGTTTTCAAGGAAAAAAACAAAGTCCAGTTGCCGTCTGAAAAAGCGCTTTTGGGACCCCCCCAAGATTACCTTAGTTGATCAGCTGAGAGAGTCTTGAAAGAAGCAGCTCCTTCTTGGGATCATTTCTCCCAGCCTTGCTTTCTCTTCTCCACTTGGCAGCATCTCCCCAGAACCTTTTAAGGCTACGTTGACATCCATGAAGGAAGAGAAAGCCAAACTTGCATTTGATAAGAGTTTTCCTCCAGTGACAGCACTTTTGAACAAATCTCAGGACCGTTGAGGATAACCTATTTTGTGTCTCAGCAGACCTCTCAGTTTAGGGACAGCCTATGTGAGGATGACATTTTGTCTCCTCAAAAAAATCTGGTGAGCCAATTCCTACGAGCACCTTCATTTTTAGCAGCCACTTCCATACATACGTGACAAGAAGCGGAAATATAATTTTACTCTGCAATCCCATACGTTCTCTGCAGAAGGAAGTCCCTGTAGCTGAACAGGAGATGCTCCCAGGTGATGCAGCCTTAAGTGATCTTTCACCAGGAACCTTTATTAACAAATACGGTATGCAAAAAGGCATGAACTTTGCTGCAATTTTTCTGATAGCAGAAACAGTATTTCTGGGCGGGAATAACTATGTTTTTATCACAGAACTGTACACATTCTGGAAAGTTTTAAAGAAAAATATGAATTCTCTACAGATACCCTAACCAAGCTACATACTTTTGTCCCCTTGGCAATGGTTACAACTGCAATCATCTTAATTTACAAAACACTTGAAGGAAAAACAAGCAAACAAAGAGAAATTATAGCAATATCAGCAGCAATCATCTCTTGTTCTTTCCTAAATTTAAAATATACATGCCCAGTCCTTCAATTAAAATAAATACAAAAGAACAGGGCAGAAGATTGCTTGGTCTTCTTTCATGCCAGTTGATAATTTAGCTGGAAACCCATCCATTAAGAATTTTCTGCCAGGGAGAAGTAATGAAGAAATGACACCACTTTATCAGTGGTAGGAATGACAGTCACAAGCCAATATTCACAAGGACTTTAGTATTCATTTCACCAGAACATTTGACATGCTTTTCAGAGTTACAGCTTGCCCAAAGTGATGGATACATGCACGCATATATAAAAATGCACAATCACTGTGGAAATTAAAGCTGAGGTTGTTGAGAATGGAGTGCCTTTCTTGTGAAAGGCCCTTTGGAACAAAGACATTTGTAAAACTTTCTTAAAGGCCAGCTCCAAAAGCAACAGGAAATACATAATTCAGAAAGCATTTCTGAGAAAGCTTTGTTTCTCTAACCAGCGAATATAGGAATTAAGTCCTATGTAAGAGATCTGTGGACAAGCTCCATTTCTCCCACAGACTTATCATGTAGCTTTTGGCGAGACAACCTCTGGGTCTTAAGAGGAATCTTTATCCAGGAAAATTATGCCATTATGGAGCCAAATCCAAATCTCGGCAATTGTCTGCTGCTTCTTGACAGCCGGGTTACGGTCTTTTAAGACTCATCTGTAATTTGTTGGAAATTTCTATTCTATTTGTTGGGAAATTCTAGAGGTAGCATTTCTTTGCAAAATTCTGCAAATTTGGAGAGGTCCAATTTCCTAATCAGAAGTCTTGCTTATCCTCCTTTCCAGCCATGAGCCTTCTGTTTACTTCCCTCCATTGCAACACTCCTTCACTTCGCTATTAAGGTTCACAGAGAGGGTTTAAAGTGAAGGAGTGGGCAACTAATGGCAACCTGAATGTTTCCTTTTTAAACCCAGGACTAGTGGTAGCCAAGGGGATGCGTGACACTCTACTGAATGAATGCTTTTACACTCTTAGGTTAGCCGGCTGGAGAGAGCCTTGGCTGGCTCATGATTTTTCCATGCTTTCTGCATTTATGAAAAAAAAAAAAGATTTTTCCATGTTTTCTGCATTTTAAAGTTGACAAAAGTGAGAGCAACCGCTGGCCCATTTCAAACAAGAGACCCGGGAGTAGAAACGGAGTGAACTGGAAGTATTCTTAATTTGTTTTCACTGAAATGAACACTCATCAGATAATTATTGCAAAGGCAGGCATGAAGACAGCTGTAGTAATAGTGCGTAAATGACAACATATTTCCTATGATTCACTTAAAACTCTCAACATAAGTGAGGGGGGGGATAACTCTGTAAATTAAATTGTTCTTCAGTCCCTTTATTGAAATCATGCAATGTGACCCAAATTTGGAAGATACTTGCTTTGGCCCTCTGTCATTTTCCTTCAGACAAATTGATATTAGAAAAACCACTGTTAATTTGGATTTTATACGCTGGTTTATCGGTATTAAAATGTAAGCAAGATGAATCTAAAAGTGCATTGGGAAAGATGGGAAAGCATATAACCTGACTGAAATGGAAGTACTTATGTTTGGGAGGTTTGATTTTTTTTTTTTTAATATTATGAATGAGATAAAAAAAGCTAATAAATTCCACACACCCTCCAAAACACTAATATTTTTGGGATTTCTCAGTGGAGGGATCCTTAAAACAAGCAGGATCTGTTCCAGACATGCATCCATCTGAACAAGTTATATTTTAATCATGTGCTCAGTTCTGTTCACAGATGCAGAAAGTTTATAGCTGCATCTCTCTCTGGGTTTTCAAATAAGTGAGTAATATGTAGACATACATATTTGCATATAATGACCTAAAATCGCTTCCTGTGCAATTGTAAAGTCCTATATGCTTGATAGCAGCAACTTTATTAGTTACGGGGAAGCACATTTCTAGCTTCCACAGCTACATCTGTAAAAATCAAGTATATCTCACAAGAAAGATTACATTTCTTCCCCAAGGAAAGCAAGCTCTCCTACCCTTATAACAACCTCAAATGGGTCAGGCCGAGTGTGTGATTAGTCCAGGATCACCAGTGAAACTGAACAAGCTAAATGGCTGAATAGTCCTAGGTACTTTCTTAAATCCAACATGCCAGTGATTCCCACGGGGTTTCCTTAATTTTTTCAGTCAACATACATTTATGCCAACTTTAAAAAACCCATCATGAATCAGAGCTCCTGTCAGCGTTCCAAATATCATCCCTGATCATACATAAGACATAAATGTAGGCCCGACAGCTCCCACACCAGGATGAAAGTTCCTTTGTTAAATCACTCCCCAAGATGATTGGGTGATGATTCATACATCAGACGGACAATGACCCACGAACTCGCACCACAGACTCCAATTGCTTTGGAGAGAAGAGAATCTGTTTCAGCAGAGGAAACAGCCAATGACATCACAGGTTCTCACAAGATGCCTGTGTGGTGATGCTTTCAGGGTGTGGTGTGGAATGACTGATACCGTGACATTCTTGGCTTATGGCTTCTTCTTCTTCGCGTCCCAAGCCTGAAGGCAACATTTTAATGCAAAAGCCAACCTAAAAGCTTTGGCGGCAGGCTGAGTAAGACAGCAACCAAGAATGCTCACTCACTGATCCAAGCTGGGGACTAAACAATCCTAAAACAGTGAAGCAATCAGAGACACTCTGCTCTTTCTCCTCAGTTTTCAACAGCTCATTGCCAACCTGATCATGTGCGTCTGAATCTGCCTTTCTTCTGGTTAGAAAAGAAGCCTCTATATGCTTAAAGTCTCCCCTCACCACTACTAACATAAAATGGGATCAGATTTGTCTGGATCCAAGAATGGGAACCCATCATAATTCTGGGCCTCTGAGGCATTCCAGCCTTGATCCACCTTTGGGGTACTGTGAAGCCTTTTGTGGCAGTTACATAAGTTGCTCTGAGGGGGAGGGGAATGGGAAAATAAGTCTTGGATTCAGTAACTGAGAGATCTGTTTTTCTGTCACGTTGATCCTTCCCATCAGATTCCACCGATCACCCCAATCACTCTTGGAGTTGGAGAATTTGTAGATGGTCAGACTTTATTTTACCATTCGCTTCATGGTATCTCACTGGTGCTCTCTCCTCTTGAGTAATGAAATTGAGCAGTGAATGGCACAATGTTTTTTTTTTTCCTGGATTGCATAAACTACCGGTAATTGATCTAGCAGTTGATTTTATTTCATGAAAAAAAAACCACTGAGTTCATCCTTAATAATTGCACAAAATCTCACAAATCAGCCCTACCATAGCTAAAGAGTATCTTGAAAATACCTATTCCTTTTTGACAAAAAAACCCCCCAATGTATCTCTTTGAAATTTGGCATGGGTGCTTCCATTGGGGATATAATTACATATTTTATTACCTTCTGTTCCAAAACAACATTATGGATATTTATTTATTTTTTACAAACTTAAAAAAGCTGCACAGGTAGTGTGTGCGCGCACACATGTGTGCACATGCCTTCAAGTCAGTCTTGACTCCTGATGACTGCTTAGACAAATCCCTGCAGTTTTCCTAGGAATATTTCAAAAGTGATTTGCCATTGGCCCCTTCCTAAAGCTGAGAGAGAATGACTGTCCCATTCCAAAGATGCTTTTTTCAGGAGGTAACTGGACTTTCTTGTTTTTTCTTTTGAAGACATTTCGCTTCTCATCCAAGAAGCTTCTTCATCTCTGACAGGATAATGGGGAACTTCCCAGGATCAGCTAGCTGAGGTAGGACTAGGGATCAGGGACTCCTGATTTCTAGCCTATTGCATTAATCATTATACCAAACTGGTTCTCTACTAACTTTTACATGCTTACAAAAGAGTCCCTTCGTTGCCAAATTGCAAGAGATCTCTTTTTCCAAATCACAAATTTCAAGATTAAGTTCAGATTATGCCAGGTACATAGCAATCAATCTAAATTAAGTAATGTCATTTCTGGAGCTCTGCATCAGGTAGAATCGGACACTCTTATTCTGGATCTAATGAGTGCTGCTTTCCTATTCAGCAACCTTTATATCTGAACATCTGTTTAACAGATCTGCAGCTTAATTGCAGGCATTCCTCGATTTACAAGAGTTTGTTTACTGACCATTCAGAGTTACAATGGCATTGAAAAAAGTTGATATGATCATTTTTTTTACATTTACAACTCTTGAGGCATCCCCAAGATCACATGATCAAAATTCAGATGCTTGGCAACCTACTCATATTTATGTCGGTTGGAGTTTTCTCTGAATCATGCAATCACCTTTTGCGACCTTCTGAAACACAACCATGTTACTAACTTAACAACCGCAATGAGTCACCTAACAACTGTGGCAAGAAAGGACATAAAGTGGATCAAAATTAACAACAAATGTTTCACTTAGCAACATAAATGATGGGCTCAATTATAGTCATAAGTTGAGAACTACCGTACCTACCAGTACACTTCATATCCGTGGTCTTGCATTTTGGAACCTTAACCTACCTTTGTTCCCTTGTTCCAATTTTTTTTTAAATTGCATGGCATTTCTGTGGCCAAGGCTGTATTTGCACAGACATTTTAAAAATGAGAAAATAATTCTTAAGCATTTAAAATTACAATTATACTTTTAATACTGCTTGGTTTCATTTGGTTCCCTTCAATGCATTCTATTTTAGGTTGTTAGACTACATTTAATTTTTAATCATGATGGTGTTAACAGGAGAGCTTAATCTCCAAAAATTAATAAACATTTCCCCTTTCCTAAACTTCCTGCCAAATCAATTTGCTGTGAGTGATTCCCGAGTTGATAAACCTCTGTCAACTTTCCCTTTTCCATTGCCTTCCTTGCCCCATTCAAGCTAGCTGTTGAATCTTTTTCCCTCTTATTTCCTTTTTTGTAGTCACCTAGAAAATCCCGGTCATTCCTGTACATCATCACCTGGATATCCTTTCTGATTTTATGTGTAATCCCAAGCCTAACGCTGCACCTCTGAATGCTTTCTGCATTGGGACAGGACTCAGCCGCCATGCAGGTTTGATTAGCAAGAGCTGCTTTTGTCTAAAACAAGTTCTGTACAGACCAAGACGTTTATTTCCTAAATGGGCAAATAACCATGAAGGTGCTTTGAAGTGTGCAGCAGCGCAGACATTCAGTTCCTTGAGGGCACATGCCCCATCACACAAAAGTTCTTTGTTCTTAGGGTAGACAAAGAAACATAATAGTGTGACAGAACCCTTACAACAAAGTAAGACCTGAACCATTAAAAGGCACGTGTGTGTATTGTGTGACCGGGGTTATAGTGTCTATAATCCATGAATATATTTTACATTCACACATACAAAAATGTCGATACAAATACAGCAGGGATTTCTCCGAGAATGGAAAAAACATACCTGCAGATGCCAAAATATCTAAGACATTTACAGATAGTTGGATTATGCAAAAACGCATTATTTGGAAAAGGATCCTTCCAGAGAACCAGGATTTGGCTGTTGACTTCTGGAAACCTCTGGACTGGTCCTGGCAAGAGCCTTAGCATAGTCCAAAGAAGGAATGGAATGTTCTAGACTTCTCTGGAACATTATGTTTCTCAATTGATGAGTTTTACATATCCCCAGTAGATAGTGAATCACAGACAAACCAGAAATAATTTTTAAAAAATTATAATGGCGAATAATCTAATAAAATGCTAGAGTTCAAACTAAGAATCTCACATGTCAGGCAAGAAACACCAACATCTAATTAGATTTTAGATGAAAATATAAAAGTTTGAGGATAACCTGGTGTTGATCTTTGTCCATAATTTGCTGCTCAACCCCTGAAATGTTTTTCAACCTGTTTTAACTATAGTAAGCAACCCTCAGAAATTCTAATCTGGTAATCCATTAGTAGAGCATGCCATTATTGAGGAAATGGACTGAATTTTCCCTCCCACACCAGTGCTCTGCATACCCCAGATCTGCTCCTAAAGGCAAAGGAAGAATTGAGAAATCAGGAAGAAAGGTTCCTCACTGTGTCGTGCAAATTGTTTCAAATTCAAACATTTCAAGCGCAAATTAGTCTCTTTCAAGCTGCTCTCACACATACAGAGCTATTTCAAGCTTGGAATACTTCTGGAGTAGTAAGAATACTAGAATGGTGTCAGTAAACACAACTGTTTTGAACTCAAAAGTGCCTGCAGCTCAAAACATTTAGAAATGGAAATATTTTTATACTCTGGTTCCACAATCCTTAAATGGCGAGGTCATTTTGCAAATGAGGATGATCTGTAACTTTTATCATGGTTTTCTTCTTGCTCTCCGAGACCTAAAACAGCCACAGAAATCCCAGCCAGAAGGAATTCTAATTCCCCTAATGCAGAAGGGGAGAAGACTGCTTAGCTCCTCTTGACATTCCCCAGAGCAGCAAGATTATCTTTTGGTGCTAGCGGAAAATACAGAGCGGCTTTCCTGAGATGGAGGGGGAAAAAACTTGGGCCTCTTTCTCAGCCAACAGAATGAGTCCAGTTGGAGGAGAGGTGGCAAATCCAAGGTTCTTCTGAAGCAGCATCCCTGTTCCTCATCCCCAACTCATAACCCTAGCAGCTTCTTCTTGGGAGTCTCCAGTGGTGGGATTCAAATAATTTAACAACCAGTTCTCTGCCTTAATGACCAGCTGGGTAGGCGTGGCTCAGTGGTCATGTGACCATGTGGGCATGGCCAACTCAACGTCACTCACGTCAATGGGCGCTTGGCCTTAGCTGTTGCAGTGTAATAAGGGTTAACTGGAGAGGCAGTTTCTGTAAGCAGGGCACTAAAGATTAGGCTAGAAACAACACCAGAATGTTTCCTTCCTGCCTTCCTTACAGGATTAGCCCTGTAAAGTGGAGAAAAACAAAATAAGATTTCTTCCAACAACCGGTTCTCTGGACTGCTTAGAAAGTTAACAACAGGTTCTCCTGAATAAGTGCGAACCGGCTGAATCCCACCACAGCTGTATTTGTATCTTGAATGAGACCCCTGGATCGATTTGCTCTGTCCGTGGTATAATTCAGGAGCCTTCTCCAATCCCAGAGTTAAAAAGCATCAATACATGTAGTTCTCAGCTCAGTGACTGAAGTTACGACAGACTTCTCATGTGTTACTTATCACCTGGTCACAAAATTTCAATGGCTGCCCTCCCCAGTATCATGACCACATTGTGCCTGCTCAGCAACTGACTCCCATTTATTATGTCCAATTGCAGCATCCCATGTTCAAATGACCGTGTTTCATGAGATTTTTGCTGCAAACCAGCATTTACTTCCAGTTCAGGGCAAACCAGGCCACAGCAAACCAATGGTTCTGTTTAATGACCATGGTGTTTGCTTAATGGCTGTGGCAGCTTCTTTATGACCACAGCGTTCACATAATGACCACTGCAAAAAAAAAACACTTCATAAAATCAGATCAGTGATGTGGTTGCTTCTCCTTGATGAGTTTACATCCAATGTTTGTCGTCTCGCCTGCTGGTGCTTTGGAAAATAAGTTGACCTGGAATTGAGGACAAACTTCCTAACAGTGAGGACAATTAACCAGTGGAACAGAAGTTGCCTCCAGACGTTGTAGGGGCTTCATCACTGGAGGTTTTTAAGAAGAGACTGGACAGCCGCTTGTCTGGAATGATGTAGTGTCTCCTGCTTGAGCAAGGGGTTGGACTGCAAGACCTCCAAGGTCCCTTCCGTTCTGATTCTTTGTGGCAGGCCCTCAAATACTGGACTATTGCTATCATGTCACCCCTAGTCCTTTTCTTTAGACTGGCCATACCCAATTCCTGTAATCGTTCCTCATATGTTTTAGCCTCCAGGCCTTTAATCATCTTAGTTGTTGTTCTTTGCACTTTGCCCCCAAAGTCTCAACTTCTTTTTCGTAAGGCGGTAACCAAAACTGAATGCAGTATTGTGATGCACGCTCTACCTCTGGCTTGCATCACAATGTTATATCCACCACCTCAGCTGTTTTGAAATCAACTTCTGTGGACGCTGCTGAATATATACCCTGTTTCCCTGAAAATAAGACCTCCCCGGATAATAAGCCCAATCAGGCTTTTGAGCACATGTGCTAAAATAA
>JANHFT010000105.1:91035-101192 GCA_032467955.1 Pseudoxenodon macrops | reverse complement strand
TGGTAGGCAGATTTCCCCCCCTATTTTCCTCCCCAAAAACTCAGGTGCGTTTTATACTCAGGTGCGTCTTATACTCCAAAAAATACGGTAATTTAGAAATACAAGTATCCTGCTGGGTTTGACCAATCTATCTAATTCCTCACTTATTGTAAAAATTCCAACAGCCAGTTGGAACAGACAGACTGTTCTTGACAATCTACTACCCTGTTTCCCTGAAAATAAGCCCTCCCCGGATAATAAGCCCTCCCCAAAACACAGCAGCAGCCATGAGGTGACCACACTCATTGCCTCCTGCACCTCAAAAATAATAAGACCTCCCCGAAAATGAAGCCAAGTGCTTATGTCTTATTTTCAGGGAAACACGGTATTGAGGAGTTGCACACTGCTCAGAGTTGGTGGGTTAGCCTATACACAGTGACAACAAATAAACAAAAGACACAAATTCCTAATGTTCCCACCGATTCCTAATTGTTGTTACACTGCTATGTTAGCCTCTTGAGGTAGTCCAGACAAGAAGCATAACCGGAAGTACTACTCTATCTTCACTGTAAAATTTACATTAAAATAATCTTCCAAGACTGAAAGTATTTCTTCCCTCATTTCCTTTTACTCTCCAGAAAACTAAGGAGGGTCCCTTCTCAAACATTTCTCACACCATCATCTCCTGGGGCTGAATTCTTTTACATCCTACCCACCATCTGTACTCTCCCTCCCAAGGTTATTTCTATTTACCACGCAAGGGATTCACTTAAAAAAAAAAAAGATCTCCCCTTTGGGATTATCCTTTCTACTTCTTCTGAGAAACGATCACAGCCCAGATGGTGATAACCTACATACAATACCTGTATCAAGGATTTTTTATTTATAATCTTTGCTTCCTTGAAGACCAAACTCCATAGATAAGGCATGCTTCAGATTCTCCCTCTCCGAATGTTTGGGGTGGAAAACCCGCAATTGCTGTCCCACCCTTTGGAGCAATCTCCATCAAGAGATCTGGCCCTCAAAAATTAAAAGAGCTGCAAAAACTGTTTTGTGATGCAGGGACTTTGGGTTCCGACTGATTTGTCATCCTTGACTAATAGGTGATGGTTGGCTGTTATTGCTGATTTCTATTTTATTGGAGAATCTTTAATCTTTGATTTGTGTTTTACCTTGGATAGTTTTAGAGAATGTTTTGATGGCCTCATTTTTTGGAGAAGGAAGGAAGGAAGGAAATTATCGTGCAAAATGAAACATACTATGAAATATTCAGCACAACAAAACCAAATCAGCCTTGGCTTGGATTACTGTTATAAACTTGGTTCCGGCAGGCTGGTGGGATCTATTTCTCCCACTGATGGCGTTCATAGGCAAAAAAAAAACAAGAAAGATTTGATAGGATCCAGATACAGGCCCCCATTTGGAATTAGTGAGCTCTTCTGGAAAATGAAACCATGACAGCAGAGGGGAAGGCTGCCTAGATACGAAATGGTTGCTACAAGTGAGCATGTCTGGTCAACCCAACTCTGAATTACTAGAAGGCTGTTAATTATTGGAGCACTGTACCACACAACCATCCTCCCCCCCCCCAATATTCTTTACCCCTGGGGCCAATGGATAAAGTTTTAAACAGCCACCATCCTTTTTTTTCTCTTCTAAAGAAGCCTATGAAGTTTATGTGGGGATCAAAAGTGTCATTAAATGAAGATAATGCTAGAGGCTAAACAAGCACAAAAAGTTAAATATGCACCCAGGGGTTCATCTATCTGACATTGGGTGGCTGTTGCTCCATTTCCCCAATAGTTTGCCCTTAATGCAAAAGCAATGTTGCAGATATAGAGGTTAGTTAGACAAGTTCATTTATAGCAACGCTTAAGAAATTTGATTTTTGCATATCCATATTCAGAACAAACTAACTCGTACCTTTCAGATTCAGGTGCTAATTAGAAGTTGATAATACCTACTTAAATACCCCACTTTGGAAGGATTAAAAAAGAAAGATGCCAGTTTAATACAGAATAATGGATAACATGAACACATATAGAGCTTGTAGTAGTATGCGACATAATAGTAAAATCTTAGTTGGATGAGGAACTTAACTAAATTGGTAACCATAAATGTCTGTTCTTGTTTTCATTTTTTTCCCATTGCTAAACAAGTCAGTTGTCAAGTGAGTTTTGCCCCATTTTACAACCTTTTCGTGGTTAAGTGAATCGCTGTAATTGTACAATGAATTGTACAATGTAGTTGTTAAGTGAATCTGGCTTCCCCCATTGACTTTGCTTGCAGAAAACCAGTTGGGAAATAATGATCACATAACACTGGGGACAGTGCAACTGTTAGTTGCTAAGCACCAAAAATTTTGATCATGTGACCATAGGGACATTGCAACTATCCTAAGTGTGAAAATGGTCATAAGCTACCATATTTTTCGGAGCATAAAACGCACCTGAGTATAACACACACCTTAGTTTTGGGGGAGGAAAATAGGGGGGGGGGATTCTACCTACCAGGTATTCATCTGGCTATTCATCAGCTTCAGCACATTATTTTATCTCCTGGTTAGGACTGGAAAAAAAGCTTCTAAAGCACAGCTGATAGAGAAAAGCAATGAAAAAAGCCTGCAAAGTCTGGAAGATCATTAGCACCTGGTTAGGTCTCAAAAGAAAAAGGTTCTTCGGAGGGAGCAGCAATGAAAAAACCCTGCAAAGACTTAAGGCTGAAAAAAAAGCTTATTTGGAGGGAGTAGCAATGAAAAAGGCCTGCAAAGATCGCTTCACTCTTCCCTCGCCTTGTTAGGTCTGAAAAAAAGCTTCAAAAAAGCTACATTCGGAGTATAAGACACACCCAAATTATCAGCCTCTTTTAGGGGGGAAAAACTGTGTCTTATACTCCGAAAAACACGGTACTTTTTTCAGTGCCATAGTAACTTTGAACAGTCACCAAATGAATGGTTGTACGTTGAGGACTACCTGCATTGTCTCATGCTATGGTGGATTATAGGAAGAGTCATCCTTCCAAAGCATATGGATGAACAACATAGGACAGTTTCAACCAGCAAGCCCTCAAATACAAAATTCCCATACAACTCTAAAATTCATGTACTTAAGCCCTACCCGTTATTTTTAGCAGCTGTGCTCAGTCCAAAGGATAAAACATGAAGCAACTTTCAAAAATTCCTGGGTTAAGGAAAAATTATTTTCATAATGAAAAAGGAATGGAGCATTGGGGTTTTCTCTTTGGACAACAAAAAACGTTGGGATGATACCATCAAATACTAATTCAGCAATCCCTTCCTGGGATTGTTTGGAAGACATCATGAAATACTATTGTTTTTTTTGAAGGAAAGGCGGGACATCAATCTGACAACTAATGTAAACAAACTGACACGTAAACATAGTTGTGTAATAACCTGTATAATTATATTAATTATATATAATATAATAACAAAATAATTTATATAATAGAAAAATTGTATAAGAACCTGTTTGGTGTAACATTTAAGATGTTGGTGTAGAAACTAGGAGTCTGTGAGTTCTAGTCCTGCCTTAGGCATGGGAGCTGACTGGGTGTCCTTGGGCTAGTCAATCTCTCTCACCCCAAATCACAGGATTGTTGTTGTGGGGAAAACAGGAGTATTGGGTATGCCTGCTACCAATACCTGGTGTGGACCAGATATAAAAACGGAATAAAGTAACAATAATATCCTAATCTTCCTGAGAAAGAATACAGGTTACCGAATTAATGAAATATATAAATCAAATAGTATGTTTTGCAATCACACAGACAACTCACAAAATCAGGATAAACAAAATAAAAATAAAAATTGAGCTCTCACAGAAAAAAATTGGAAATACATTTCCCAAAGCGATTTAAAAGCCTTTAGGGCTGGAAACTTTTTAGGCAGAATGAAAGTTGATTTATCCGAAAGCAACCTATCAGCTGGCCTTAGGGAAGGTCCAGTCTTTCCATGGAAATGAGAGGATTGCTATGATTTGAGTCCAAACAAAGGTTCCTCTCCCCATCTCTAAGCTTCTAAGAGGAAAAGCAGGATACCAAAAGCAATCCATTCAAAGCTCCGTAGGTAACCATTTGTTGCATCTTAATTACCTCTGATCGGAGACATCAGAGAAAATAACTATTTGGAAGGCAGTGGGTGTGAATAAATAAAGCCAAAAACAACCAAGACTTTCTAAGAATGAATGTATCCTGAGAGAGGCATTAGTTCACTTAGATTTCTTTTGCAGGCCTAAGCTCAAGCAATCTTCTCAAACAATGAATAAAACTGAAGAACCTTTTCACCACTGTCATTAAATGTACACTCTTTGAACAGTGAATGATTCAGGGGACTGAAGACTAAAACATGTGAAGAACAGTTGCAGGAACTGGGCATGGCTAGTCTAGCAAAGAGAAGAACCAGGGGAGGCATGACAGCAGTGTTCCAATATCTGAGAGGCTGTCACAGAGAGGAAGAAGTCAAGCTATTTTCCAAAGCACCAGAGGGCCAGACAAGGAATAATGGATGGAAAGTGACCAAGGAGGGATTCAACCTAGAAATAAGGGGGGACTTTCTGACAGTGAGAACAATCAACCAATAGAACAACTTGCCTTTGGAAGTTGTGGGAGCTTCATCACTTAAGACTTTCAAGAAGAGTGTGGACTGCCATTGGTGAGAAATGGTGTAGAGTCTCCTGCTGAGCAGGGGGGTTGGGCTAGATGACCTATAAGGTCATCTGTTAATCTGTAATAGGAACCCTTCTTTAATTCAGGCTTTAACTTTTAGAAAAGACTATTTGAAAAGAAATATGAGTGCCAATCACTGGGCACAACAGTACCCAAAGCCCAGGAACATTGGCCACAGCGACATCCAAGTCTTCAGAGTGTCAAAGTGGATTTTGAATTTACGCAAAAAATACCTTTTAAAATAACTTTAAAAAAAAGTAATGTCCAGTTCCGCTATTAACCTGTAGAAATAGTCAGGTATGGTTTTTTTTGGATCATAGATGTTCTGCATAACCACATATTCAAAATGCGGGAAATGTTTGACACTGAACTTTTGTTACAGCAAGAAAAAAAAGGCAGCTATCTGCACAAAAAGCTGGGCTGTGGGAAATGGCAGAATATATAACAATCTTATCTCATATAATACATCTAAAGAACCACGGAAGAGCAGTGCTCTGTAGTTTTAATGTTTTGTGGGCCTGGGTGCATGCATTACCCTAACGCAGAGTGGGGAACCATGTCCCCTTTATGACTTTTGGACTTCAACTCCCAGAATTTCTGAGTCAGCATGGCTGGCTCAGGAATCCTGGGAGTTGAAGTCCACAAGTCATAAAAGGACCATAGTTGCCCACCCTTGCCCTAAAGGCATAACATGGTTTCTTTGGCTGTGATGCTACATAGTCAACAACCCATATTAAAACAAACCATGGCTCAAAATAATGTGTAACACACACACACACACAGAGTGCATAAATTTCCTTTCTGCTAGCAAGGATGGTAAAAACAGAACTCTAGGGCAAATGGACCCCCCAAAAAAATCTACATTGTATATTATTCTGTCTTGCAACAAAAATTGAAGAGGAGAAATGATACTGTAAACATTCAGTATTACTAACTCAAACTGAAGAAAGTTTGACTACGGAAGCTGCCTATTAGTTATCACTCATAAAGCTAACAACTCCATCATCACTCCATGTTTACATAAACCATTAGAGCATACAAAGTGTTTTACCACTTTATTTCCTAAAATCTCCCAGGGAGAATAAATTGGGAGATACTAATATCCCTATTAGTTTATTCCCGCCATTTTTGCTTTTCTGCAACTATAAGAAAGTGGAATTAAAACATGGGCTCCATATAATTATTTCTTAAAATGCTGTTCTATCTAGCAAAGACATCTTCTGTATAAAGACCTTCTTATATGTATTTAAGCAAACAGCGCAACTTTAATTAATAGCTTCCTCTTGTAAATACATTAGTTTTCTGACTTCCAGGACAATGTAAGAAAGAAAATAGTGATATATTAGCTTCTTTTAATTGCTCTGTCAGTTTTGACCTGCAAGAAAATGGAATTTGTATTACCCTTTTATTCAGATTACTTTTTTCATTTCTTGTCAGAATAGGATTTCTGTACTCTAAAATAAAATAAAATAAACAATAATTAAATATTTTTCCATTAAATGTTGGTAATTTAACAGAGGCTGTTCAAGGGGCAATACAGTAGTGGATTCATCATTAATCTTTCACCCCTATCCATCTAAATTCGATCAAATGGGCTGAAAATAAGGAATGTTTTAATTAAAGATACAAGAGGCTTAGAAAATGTAATGCTCTTTTGTCCATACAAACTAGATGGGAATGGCTGTGATTGTACTTCATTTTACTTTTTAAAATGCCACAAATAAAATAACAAAGTGAAAGAAAAGGGATAACATAAAAAAATCTTAAAATGAAATAAAATGAAAGTTAGGATGTACCATAAAAAGTAAACGGACAAAAAAGATGACGATTTCAGAGAAGAGACTATTGAGGAAAATGCCTAATTCAGTTCTTCCAAATCTGTTGCCAAGCTGTCTGGGAATAATCCTAGTTTTAATCAATAGATCTAAAAAAATGAAAAGTTAAAGAAATGACCCCTAGTTAAGTATCAGACAGAGGTTGGGATTCTAACCTCAATGTTTTACAGTACTTACTAAATATGCACCCCATCCACTCCTCTAACTTTAATATAGATGTTTTACAATACCCATTTATTACAAATTAAAGAAAGCAGTTACGTGAAGAATGCATCTGTAAGATGAAGAAATAAATGCAATGCAATGCAATGCTTGGGGAAAGAATAGAAAGTGACCAGACCAGTTCACGAACAAATGAAAGGCAAGGCTGGAAAACTGATTAATATTCAACATGCAAAACATCTACAGTGCACATCCCTACTCAGCCATGATGTTCATGAAAATCACTATCCTTTCCATCTAGCTTCCCCAGTAGTACTGGTAGTGGTACTTTTGTCTGCTAGCAAACAAAATTTCTATATCTAAGCGTAGTAGAAGCACACAACAATTAAGAGAGCACACAAAAATAAGTGCATGGATTTGACAATTATCTAACCCCAGCATTACCATAACATATTGCAGCAAAAAAAAAGAATCATTCTCAGAGTTTCTGAAAATGAACTGAACAAAAGATACATTTAAGGACCTTTTAAAAGTCGACTCAGTTGCAGTACCTCATTTGAGAGAAGTCAATTAAAAAAAAAAACTCCAGAGAGTAAAATCTCAAAAATTATCACATGGATGTTCCAACAAATGGGCAAACAGGATGTTGTAGGAAAATGTGAAAGGACAGAGTTGGTTCTAAAAAAGAGATGCTATCAGCTTAATAATGGGGCAGAGAAGAACCACTTGTTGGGGTCTTCAGAGCTGAAGAAGTTATACTTTATTGATTTAACTTTATTAAAGCCCTGAAGTCCTCTCACAAGCAGATGGTATAAAAAGACACACCTCAATAATAATTAAATTCTGAAACAAGAATTTTGAGTGCAGATTTTATCTCAGAGTTTGTTCATATATCCAGAATAGCTAATTTTTCTCCTGCCATTAAATAACCTTATGCATTTATTTCAGACCATACTAGATAGTTATCTACCACTGGATACCAAGCCATTGTTTTCCTACAGATACATACTTGGACAAAGAAGCTAACAACCAGCATCTATGTCTTTTAGATCTGATAAGGATATTCCTATATGAAAACCAACCAGTCAACCAACAAGTATAATTTTATTTTAAAACTTTTAATTTAAAACCCCCTTTTGAGGCCCAAATTGCTTGAGAAATCTAGTCAGGTCCAAAATATCTAAATTTCTAGGAAAAACTATTTCCATTCACCAGCAAGGAATAACCAAGTTTGCTTTTAACTACAGCTGGATAGAGTTTTTCCCAAGTTGTACCGTCTGCTTCATTGAGGATACTTTATACATACACGCACACACACAAAACACAATAGGGTGAATCTGTATCTTGCACTAAAGGCATTGTGTAGTTTGTGTGGTTTTAAAATTATGAGGGAAAGGATTATTTAACAACTCACAATTAAGCCATGGTTATTAAGATCATTGAGTCAATGCAACATGGTCAAGACTCAGATGGATGCTCAAGTGGTGACTCATATTGATGCTAACGCCAGACACAGCGGATCCACGATAAAGCAAACTGAATGTATAATTTCCACCACAGAGTAATGAGAGAAACATGTCCACCAAGTTCATTATTAATCCTATTTCACAAAAGGCCAGTGCCATTAATATGCAGGCTGAGATCTCCTCCTCTGCAAACAATGGCATTATTTCTGTTACTTGCATTGAGGTAAACAATGAAAATGAGTGAACCTATATTACCTATATTTAAAATAGCTTATCATAATCTAAGAGCCATATTGTTTTATTATTCCAAATCAAGGAAGGTTATCAACATACATCTTAAGAGCAATATTGTTCACGCAAATGGTGTCGTGGATTCAGAACAGAAAGAACCTCAATAGGAGACCCGATTCAGAAAAATCCAGGATGAAACCCAGAACTTTCTTAAAATCAGTTTTTGTGCCTAAGCCATCACACACCCATTGGCTACCATTACAATCCTAAACATGCTTCCTACCCCTTCTTTCTCCCTCAATTAGGACAACAAGAAGAAGGGATTTAATTCCAATTTAACTCAATGTAAATTCAAAACAGTTAATGGGATTACTCCCCAGGTACTTGATAATTTCCACTTCTGTAACAAATTACAACTGCAATTTGGTCACAAATTTTGCAAGGGCTCTGGGGATTGCACCTAAAAGATTCTGCTGGCTACACCTGGCTCTGAAGTCAAACAGAAATCCATTGGTTTTTAATGAAATTTATTTCTAAAGAGCACCTTTGTGATGGGAAAGTTGAAGTTTTTCAGCTGAAGTAAAATCTGTATATTGTACTTCAGTGGAGCAAAAGGTACAGCCAAGGAAGGAGCTGTCTATCTACAGCCTACCAGCCTTCCATATTGACACTTCCAGAGCATGACATGTGGCCTTTTTTTTTTTAGTAATTTGGAGAGGAAAAGCGAAGGGGCAAAATTGTACTTCACGTTTTTGCAGAGACTTTTTCAGGCTCACAAGATCCTCAGGGGATTTTGGCCCAGCCCCTTTGGAGTGCTGCACTTGACATGCCAGGCAAGCCTGCAACTCTCCGGCCCACAGACGGTGCACTCCTGTTGTAGATCCAAATCACCACCATGCAGAGATACCATCAGAGTCATTTCCAGACATGCATCCATATACCTATATTGTGACACTTCGCCTGATCAAATTCTATTTATATACAGATACACACAGCCGTATCTTTGCTGTCATACAAATTCAATATTGTAAATATCTAAATGGGATTGCATACCTATATCACAGTTACACCTGTTCATCAACGCACAGAAAGATGAATTTCCTTTATACTTACTGTTGGTAATCTAATTCCTAGAAAACAGATACTTATACATGCACTAAATCCATAAAACCAAATTTTAGCCCAAATAAATTCAATTCCAAACACTCTAGAAATACAGCAATATAATGAAGACATTTTCAAAATTACATATGCAACTTACACATATAATTTGGATTCACGTGGTGGGAAAAGTGAGAAATGTACATCCTTATACACAAACCTACAGAAGTAATTGCAACTTTACTTCAAATCTAAAAGATGCCTGCTGATTTGTCCTTAAGTGGGCTTTTAGGACATATATTCATAAACAGCATATGACACACAAAAATCTTCTCTTGAGCTTTTCAGGCCTACATCTCTCTTCCACCATCCTATAAGTTCAGCCTGTCTACTTTGTATATATTTCCATCATCCAATAAATCAGAATGAGAAATTAAAAAAAAAAATGTGACCCAGGTTTAGGGAGGATAAAAAAGCTAGAAATCCTTCTTCTGCTACCCATACCCACCCCAAATATGGGCAAACACAATTAATAATCCAAATTTAGCCTGCCTCCTTCTTGTCAGGTTCCTGCCCATCCTCTTTTATTACAGTGGCTTTAATGTGCCCATTCATTGATTGTAAAAACCCGTCAGCTCCTGCTTTTTGGCTATGGAGAGGAATTTTTTTATTTTTTATTTTTTTAAGCAGAAAGTCCCTC
>JANHFT010000105.1:74704-89676 GCA_032467955.1 Pseudoxenodon macrops | reverse complement strand
TCTCTCTCTCTCTCTCTTTTTTTTTTTTTTTTAATTCCGGACTGAAACTCGCCCTTGGGAAACACTCTGGCCTGTGAGCAAAGAGGGCTCGCCGAATGGGGACAAGGGGGTGGTTTCCACCAAGGGAACGGAGCTAAGATCTAGGCAACCCCAGAGATTTGTTTCCCTTTCGGGAAGGCAACCTTCTAGTCTCCCCAAAACTGGAAAGACCCAATTTCCTTCATCGCTGCCACCACCCCCTCCCCCTGCAGTACCAGGATTTTCGGAAGAGTGGGGGGGGGGAAACCTTCGTAAAAACCCTCCTTTTTTTTTTTTTAACCTATCCTCCCCTGTTTAAGCCAAGGACGTTTCCAAGATCTTGGGAAATAGGAAGCGGGGGTTGGGAGGGAGGGGGGGGCACGGGGTGGACGGCTTCCTTACCTTCTTGTTGCTCTTGTTGTAGCCAAAAGTGGCAATTCCTGCACGAGGAGGCACAGAAAGAAGCATTTTCGCTTAAATGTTAAGAGAGCTTGGAAAGGGAGGGGAGGGGGGAAGAGAAAGAGAGAGACACACACACACTCACACAGAGAGAGAGAGAGAGAGAGAGAGAGAAAAAGAGAGAGAGAGAGGGAGAGAGAGACAGGGCTTCTGGCTTACGTCACCAAAGCAAGCCAGCTTGGAATCTAGGACTAGAGTGCCTGCGTTCCGCCAGGTCCTAATGCCTGCCCCAGACAAACCAAGAGAGGTTCCCTTTAAAAAGAACTGGAGATTTTGGAAAACTTAAGTGCAGAAGTTAAACCATAAAGCGACTTTACATGCCAAGAAGCAGTCCTGTCATTGACTCCGGCCTCTGGCTGCCCTGAAAAATAGAAATGTCATGTGGCTAAAGCTATTCATCAGGTGTCCAACAAACCTTGGCAATGCCCCCCTTTTTTCACCACACAGGATGCTTATATGCCAATAATTGCCCAAACCATGTTATATGATTAATGAACGCCCTGCACAGATTCAAACTAAAACCTGGCTAGGAGTGTTTGCAGAAGAATATGCTTTTATTCCGGATTTCCTGGGATAATCAGTTTCCAATACCCCATGTGTCTTTTGGACCAATGCCTTTTTTTCCTGGATAAAACTGATTCCTATGTGTCATTTCTACAATTGAGAGTAAGTAGAATCTCACAGAATTTTTACTGATTAAAGCCGTCACACATATTTTCTAGAATTCTAGAACAAGTTTTCTTTTCCTAACTGGGGAAAAATCAAAAGAAGTTTTTACCCTTAACAACCAAGGATCAGACTCAGAGGAGAGAAATTGTTCTTTGTTGACTGTGGACAATGCATTGCTCTGGAGGCAGCTTCAGCCTGAAACAAAAGCAAGTTTTTCATTATGGGGATAGCCAATCATTCTGCTGTCCCAATATGTGAAATAATTAAATGCTCTGCTAGTATTCATTGATAAAGTTTCAAATGAATTACTCACCCTCTTGTGGAGATGAGGATGACTCCACAGAGGCAAGGTAAGATCATGTCATCATGCAGAGATGCAACTACCACTCAGCTCAATTGACTTTAAAACAAACCAAGTAGTAGTTCTTTCATGATATTGAACGGTGTTCCACAATTGTGTCCAGGTAGTCCTCAACTTACAACAGTTCGTTTAGTGATGGTATGACATTAACGGCACTGGAAAAAATTCCTTGTGATCATTTTTCACACTTATGACCATTGCAGCATCCCCATGGTCATGTGATTTATATTCAGATGCTTGACAACTGGTTATCATATTTATGACTGTTGCTGTGTCCCACGGTCACATGATCACCATTTGCAACCTTCTGACGAGCAAAGTCAATGGGGAGGCCAGATTCACTTAACAACCGTATTACTAACTTAATAACTGCAGTGACTCACTTCACAAACTTGGCAAGAAAAGTTGTAAAATGGGGCAAAACTCAACAAATGTCTCACTTAGCAACATACATTTTGGGTTCAATTGTGGTTGAGGAGTACCTGTACTTCTGTTTCAGGAAGAAAAAAAAATAAGCTCAAGTTACTTGAAATCTCTGGTTGTAATGTATAATTTCTATAATACTTTCTATACAGATTAAATTCACATACCTTTATACATCTATGAGCAAAATGTAACTATAGTACAGGTTATTTAAACTGATCTATGACCACAATGGGGACGGGGAACTTCCATCATTAAGTGAGGGAAGTGGTTGTTAAATCAATCATACGCAATTGCACATCATTTTTTGCTGCAGTTGTTAAGCAAAAAATGGCAATTGTTAAGTGAATCACACAGTTGTTAGGCAGATGTGGCTTCCCCCATTGACTTTGCTTGTTGGAAGCCAGCTAGGAAAATTGATTACTTGACCCTGAAACATTACTTGACCCTACAACTGTCATAATACATGCCAGTTACCAAGCACCTGAATTTTGATCAGGTGCTTGATAGCTGCAATGGTTGTAAGTGTGAGATCCAGTTGTAATTCAGTTTTTTTCAGCACTGTTGTAACTTCAGTCACCAAATGAATGATTTTGAGTCAAGGACTAGCTGTATATAAACTAAGACATTATATTTGGCAAATCAAATCTTAGTATACTTATAAATCTAGCCATTGTATTTACGTTAAATCAAACCATGTCTTGCTATGTATAAACATCACAATATTACAACTGAACAGTATTCAGATATGTGGTTACTTTTCAGCCAGAGAGCTTTGGATGGGGGAATAAGAGAGCCACTTTGGATCGGAGAGTCAGTTTGGATTGAGAGTCAATTTGGTCTAGTGATTAAGGCACCAAACTAGAAAGTGGGAGACCGTGAGTTGAAGTCCCACCTCACCTTACCCATGAAAACCAGCTGGATGCCTTTGGGTCAGTCACTCTCTCTTTCAGCCCCACACACCTCATAGTTTTTTTTGTGGGGAAAATAGGAAGAGGAAGATGTGCTATCTGAATTATTTGTAAAAATAATAACGGTGGGATACAATAAATAAATAAAATACAATAAATAAAAATAAATAAGGCAGGATAGTAAAACAATGCAGTTTCTCCTATCTGCAAATATTCCAAAGAGAATAAGTGGTATGCCACACACACCTACACCTCTGTTTTAAGGAAATCAGAGGATTTAGCAAGTCATGACAAATAAAGAAAAGGTATAAAACGTGTGTCTATAACATTAAGAGTGCAAATTTTTCCAGGAGTTTCTTTATCCTGAACTAGGGAAAAATACCTTCCCTTAAAACCAAGAAACTTGTAGCTGTTTTAACTGGAGCCTGTCTTTTGCACATTTAAGGAGTTTTAAAATGTCCATTCAACTATTTCATCTACAAATAGACATCCCTCACATCAGTATACTTTTGCTGGGAAAGTACATTTCCCTTCTTTTCTTGGTATGGTAACTGTTGCAACCGAGTACTCAGAACTAGCAGAGAAAACTGGCGGCAGGCAATTGCTATTAAATAAATCCTGAAGTTTTGAGCTGCCTTTAAGGATCTCTTAGCAGTTTTTGATACTCCTGGACTGGCCATTAATCTTGGTCTTGGGAAACACAGGGATAATATGATGGTTTCAGCTCTGCCTGGAGGAATGGCTTCTAAAAGTAGAACTGTGTTAAGGGTCTTATATGACACCACAATAGTCTGTTCTATCTGCTTCAACTTTTATTATCTGCATGAAATCACTAAAAGCTTTGGACTGACATTCACCTCTTTCCGTTTTCTTTTGTGCAACTTTTGAGCCGGTCTCTGGAGCTGCTTCACAAGCTAAGACTTAATTCAGGCAAGAGGAAAGTACTGTGGGTAAGAAGCCCAACACCTCAAGGATGGTGGCTTACAGTCAGACATTGATAAATTCCCTGGAGTATGGGAAATCTATAGAGCCTGTAATAATTCATAATTCTTACCAGTTTAAGCAGCATATTGAGGTAACATCTGGACAGAATAAATTTTATTTCAGTTTTTAATGTTCTATTGCAATCATATCTAAACTTGATCCTGACCAGTATATAGACTACAATCCCAGTCTATTGCTGGCTAAAGTATTCTGAAAACTGGTCCATATTTCTGTAAAGCTTCCTTTTAAAGATAGCTCAGAAAACATGTATTGATACTGATAGGTGCAAAGCAACTGAGCATGTATATTATTCACTGGCTGCAGTGATTATACTAATGTTTCCAATGAACAGGCATTGGGCTTTAAAGTCCAAAAATGCCCACTTGATGAATTTCAGTAGCACAGATTCTAAAGCACATATTGAGCCTGGCAAAAAGATCAGTTGATGGACATGAGGAATAAGGGCCTTCTTAAGAATAGCCCTTCTGTTCAATTTGATTCCAATTGTTACTTACCAGGCACAATCATTGCAGTTTTTCAATGGGTCAATCTTGTATGTTCTGATTATACTGATAGCTTAATTTCACAGTTTTAAAAGTTGTTAACATTATCTAGTTCGTATATTTCCATCACCTTGGAAAAATTCAACGTGATTTGGAAAACTTTCACTGAAATAACTGATCAGAAATCTATTTGTTCACCTACCTTTCTTTCCCGTTATGATACATACTGCATTAAGAACTAAAAATAGCAGTTTGATGATCCGTCTACAAAACTTCTGCAATCAGTTGAAGATTCCCCCAAGGCCCAAGAACTGCTCAAGTGAACAATGTGCTATTGGTTGGTATATTCTTCATTTGTCTTCTCCTTCCAGTTTCTTGATTCATGATTTAAGATGAATAAGTCTCTAAGGAGCATGGATCCTTTTTCATCTTGGAGAGTTCCCTTTGCCAGATCTTGACCTGCTGGAACATTCAAATGTAAGGAACAGGTAAATTATGTAAAAATATAATCAAGAAAGGCATTTCAACATCATATTCTCAAATTGATTGGGGGGGGACAGCAAAGGAATAAGCAGACTCTCCTCCCTTTATCTGGACATCCTTTTATCACATTCATATCCTCATTTTTGTGAACGCCCACAGTTCATACATTATACTAATGTATGGCTTGTTTCATCATATTTACTATATAAACCACAATTGGCTGGTTTTCACAATACCCTAAGCCAACAAAAAATTCATAACAATATGCAAATTCAGCATAAGTGAGTACTTACAAGTGTTACTTGCTTTAGGACAGCAGTGCAGAGATTTTCCACTTCAGGTATGTTCAAAAGTTTCAAAGCTGTGTGACATCTGTTATTCAGGTGCTTGTTCTAAAAAACCTCAGAAGCTAAAAATGCATCGTAACAGCATATTACTTTAACTGTCCTGCTGCCCAATATTGTTTCAACTTCTCAAGAAAAATATTTTTTCTCCATATGAAGCTTTTAGTTTTTTAAAAATACAGACTACGTAAAATATGCTAGATTTATTATTATTTTCACTTCAAAAAATAATCCAAATATTTGACCAGATCATGGACAATGAGAGGTAGGATAATTTAAATCCTATTCATTTCCAGAAGAATTTTTTTCCAACTCAAAGCATTCCAGAAAATTTACATACCTCTAGAATTGGGCAAGTTTAAAGGGATTTCAAGTGTATTCATTAGCTGTGACTTTAGGGAAAGTTTGGAGGAGATTTTCAATGGCCTTCCCACTCACACGCTGGTCTACATTACTAACCTTTATTGGACTAAACATATGAATTCAAGTATCTCCTCCAGGTTGGGAATCTCTGGCCGAGTGGCAACTTTCAGCAGCACCAGCAGGATGGCCAACTATGAGGGACACAGAGAATTTTAATTCTGCAACATTTGAAGAGCCACGGATCTTTCCCTGCCTGCATTAGGATGTTAAATAGAAAACACTACAGTAATCAGGTTCCAATTTCATAGAATTGTTTCAATAACTCGAGCATCTTACAAAGGATTTAAGGATGCAGTCCAGAGCTATGTTCACATAATATACTAAGCCAAAGTGGTGGATGCTGTATGAATAACATAACACACTAATTCAGAAGTGAACCGAAACATACAGTATTATGGCTTACTATGGGAAGGGAATTCATCTAACATGATGCACTATTAAGCCATTCTTCCATCTCCTCTACCTGAATGGGTAATGTTATTTGTGTCCCCCACAGTTTTAGTCCAGGGGTAACCAAGGGGCAACCTTATGTTCTTTTACTGATATAGCCCTGAGGAGCCCTTACTAAGCATCTGAAGAATCTCAGAGTTGTCCAGGAACAGTATGAAAACCATTAGCCTAAAGGCATCCACCCTCCTCTTGCTACCATAAACTCCACAGAGACTTGATTTCCCGCAATTCATAAAGGCAACAAGCTTCTCTTGAGCACTCATCTTGTTCCAGATAATTATAGCACTTCAAATCTATTTGCATGGTGAACCAAAATAAAAATAGGTTCCCCTGTAACCAGAATTATAAGCCCCCAAAACCAGAAATATAACAAGCCAGAATTAGCTCAATACCATAGGCTAGAAATTCTCCCTAAGTCCTGCTTGCCTTTCTTTTTTCATAAAGGCTGTGTTTGCTTACTGTGGTGCTAAACTAAACGTATGGTTAATAGTGGGGGCCATTTTAGATTTAATACACATGCCTCTCTAGCTTGCTATGTCATCCAAGCACAGAACACAGATCACATGGGTCTAGTATCAACCTACAAGCCTGGATTTTAAATTATAGTTTGAACACAAGTAAAATAGTAGCTGCCATAGTACCTACCTTATGAAACATTCTCCCTCCAGAGATCAAATCTACTGACTTTTGATATGTCCTTAAAAGCCTGGCTCTATTCTCAGGTCTGAGGCCCTGAGTATGTGAAGGTAGACTTTTATTGGTTAATTTAGTGATATTCTCGGCTGCTGTGCATTTATCTTTTATATTACTGTTATTGTTTTTATTTTAAATTTTTGTTCACGGCACAGTATCTCTTGGTCAGCCATAAAAAATAAAATAAATAAATAAATAAATCCCTTGTAGTGTGTGTGTATGCACAATGACCACATACACACAGTTTACATATACAAACATGTCCCTGCACCACTATCAAAAACAGGATCATCAAAGTTGTTTTAAAACCAGCTTGATATTCAACTATGTCTGGATTCCCACATTTTATAAGCCATCAATCAACTCTGATTTACAGATGACTATAGCTGCATTCACACAATAAGCCTAATCCAAACCCGCATTTAGTTTAGTGTAATACATGAAGTCCACACATTGTTAGGCAATAAAGTTATATATCTATGTTAAGGAAAGCTTTGCAAACTAAAGTGGGTGGTTTTTTTTAAGAACAGGCCGTGGTATTTTTCTTTCTCATTGGCTGGAAATTCTTGCTTCCTTATTAGCATACAAATCCAGCCCTCCTTATTTAACAGAAGTAATCGTAAGTAAAATGGAAGGTGTTATTAAAGAATACGAAGTAGTTATTAATCTTCATTGAACGAATAAGGGAGCTTCTCTTACACATTTTGGCACCACTGGAAGAAACATTAAAAAAAAAACTTTTCTTTTCTCTCTCCTTGGAATGGATGTGGGACCTCTTAGGCCTCACAGGCAATCTTGCCAGATCTCTTGATTGATTGAGCTTTGGTGCACATCCCACTCCTCGCTCTGCAAAACATCTATCTCACGCCCTTTGTACCCCATATTCGTTACTGCTGAATCTTACTCATATGCTCCCCTTCAGACTTAAGGGATTCATCACTTACCTTTATGAGCACTATCTCCTATCTTCCCTCTAATAGAAGTGGATTACCCTGGAAGCTGCTTGCCGGGCAGAAACACAACTGAAATAGCAAAGGGCAGAACAACAACCTTAGCCCAGGGAAGAGAGAGAGAGAGAGAGAGAGAGAGAGAGAGAGAGAGAGGTGGTTTCCTCCTTGTGACTTAAATCTTCAGTACCTTCTGGTAGCATTAAGTCATCACTGGACTCAGAACTAAAATGTGGCACTGAGAAGTCCAACTCTTTGCTCAGTGCCGGAATCAAAATCAAATTAAGCAGAAACCACCATCTTTCTTGGAAATGGGTCTCATTATCAAGTCGCTTTTATCATTATGAAGTTTTTCCTAATATTGAATTGACACCCACATTCTTAATTACTTCAATTAAGGCCATTACTCTGTGTCCTGCACTCAGGAACCCTAGAGAAAGAGTCTTGGCCTTCTTCTGGGAGGCAACCTTTCCAATGTTTCAAGACTACTAGTAGGTATCATATTCCTCCATAGTCTTCTCAAGACAGTCTTACGGTTTACTTCTTGTTGCCCTTTCTCTGATCTTGTTACAGTTCATTTTAATCTTTTCTGAAGTGAAATAGCTATAAGTCAAGATGGGTTGAATTACTACTTTCTTGGATTAGAAAGCTGCATTTTTACTGATGCAACATTCATCCATCTTTTCTGCAGCTACGTCACTCTGTCAATTCAGCTTGTAATCAACTACTATGATGGTATTTTTTTCACAAGGACTATTATCAAACCAGGTATCCACCATCAGCTACTCCATGACAGAATGACAGGACAGGTTCTTTACAGTCAGCTACATCTGTCATTTCCAATGGGGTAAAACAGTGTTATGTACTAGCCCCAGTCCTATGCAATCTGTTCTTTGTATATGCATGTTATCAAATTCTAGCCAAGATCTGAACAAGGGAATGTACATCAGTACCGATTGGACAGCTTTCTCTCTGGCCTTTGCCACTTGAATGAAGTGTCTCCATATAGTCATTCAAGAAACCCTTACAGTGATCTACAGTTGATGTTGAACAAATGTTAAGATGCTACTATGCTCTTTGACCTAACATCCTGAACAAGACTGAAGTACTTTACCAGCCCGTGCTAAATACCAAGCCCATAGAACCAAAAATCACTGTTGATGACACCCAGCTGGCAAACGTAAACAGCTTCAAATACTTAAGAAGCATCATCTCAAGCAATGGGTTTTTAGGCAAAGAAATTGACTCCAGGATCAGCAAGGCCAGCTAGGCACTGGGGCGACTACATACTAGAGTGCTCAATCAACCCAACATCTGTATCTTCAAAAACCTGAACATCTACAGAACTCTGGTTATCTCTTTCCTTCTATATGGTTGTGAATCCTGGACTCTGTACTGAAGACCTATCAATAAATGAAGACATTTCCCATGTGTACTTTCCACTTGGTTCTTGGCATATGTTGGCAAGACTGTGACTCCAACCTGGAAGTCTTGTATTGCTATGGAGTCCGCCAGCATTGAGTCCCTGATTATCAGAACCCAGATAAGATTGGTGGGCATGTCATCAGAATTGATGCCTCACCAATTTCTCCATAATGTAATGGAGCCTGGGAAGAGACTGCAAGGTCAACCATGCAAGCTCTACAAAGACACTGTGAAAGAGGCACTATGCCATTGTGACATTCAGCCAAGGAAACTAGAACCTGCTGATTGAACCCGCTGGAGAATCCTGTGCAATAAAGGCTCTACCGGATTTGAAGACTGGTGCTACGCAAAACTAATAAAAAAATTAAAAGAGTAATAAAAAATGAATAAATAAACATTAACATCACAGAATAACATTCAGTTACCACAATAATGGACTACCAATGGCTCCAGACTTTGCACGTCCAAGCTGAGACTTCAGAGCCACTTCCATGTCCACAGATGAATTGCACAACAGCATGTTTTCTTCAGACCTGAAACTGCCATATATTAATAATCATTCCCTTTACCTCCTCATCCAAGTTATTAATGAAATATTGAAATATAGAAGTATTCTGGCCATCAGCAGTTCTTTAGAATCTTGTTAAAACTCCCACTGTCTAATTAAGTTAGATACTAGATTAAGAAATTAATATGGCAATAAGCAGTTGAATCAGGGACAGTTGCATCCACTGATTTCATTGCTCACCTTAGGGCTTTATCCACTGGGACAAAGTATTCAGCATCCTCTCCTTAATTTATATTTTTTTGGAAATGGAGTATCAGAAATGCACCAGCAGTACCCATAATCACATAAAAACATAGCATGAGAAGAAAGCATACAAAGAACTGCACATCCATATTTGCCCTAAAAGCAAAAAGAAAGCTCTCAATCTAAGACAAGCCCTCCCCTCAAAAGACATTAAATAGAAAAATCTCATTTATTGATATAATTATATTTTTGGTGACTTTAAGATAGCACTCCCATTTTAAAACTAATTCATTCGAGGAAGTAAATCTGCCTTTCCTTTTAGGCAAATTCATACAGAGCCTGACTGACAATAAATTCAATTTCCATTCTGATATCCTTTCGTCTACGTGACTTGATTTCTCTCCATCAAACACTCAAAACTTTCAGTGCTGTAGCAATATCTGAATATCTCCATCGAGATCATGTCATTCTCAACAGGCTTACATTGGAAGTTAAAAGGCTAGGCTTGATGTTGTTTCTCAACTTAAATGCCCCACTGAAACTCCATCATTGAAAAAAATCATTTCCCGAAATTATTCAGTGCTACTTGCTATAGAAGTGAAGGATGGGGGAGACACAAAGTCTAAGGAAAGGGGCTTTCAGAAGAGTTTTTTTTAATGATAAATATATTTCCTTATATTTTAATGTAAAAGAATAGCTAAAATGTGAAAAATTTGAAAAATGTTTAGAAATCAAGAACTAAACTAAAATGTGAAAGAGGAGTCAGGCCAACAAACCTTTAGTTTGCTGAAGTTCATGAAAATTCAACAATTCAGTTCATACACTATGAGCTAAATCAAAACAAGCTACCGGTAACCACTATATAGTTTTTAGTGTAATATTACCAGACACCATCTTTGGACCAGAGGCCTGAAGATTCACTCAAGAGTTGAATCTGCTACAATTTGCTGAATTAGCCACAATGGGTTCACATGCTAAGCCAAAATTAATTAAACCACTTTATGGTTTAGCATGCTGTGGAAATATGGCCCAGCTGCTATAAGAACAGAAATCATGAAGTTGAAAGTACTTTTCTCTGCTGCTCTATAAACTTACCAATAAGACAAAGCTCTCTTGCCGTGGGTAAAATTATCCACACAAAGCTCATCCGAATCCCAGAGAAATCCCAACAGAACAGTCTGCAATGAAAGGGATTGATGCAAAAGCAGAGAGAAAATATTCCAACCATTTTAAGCAGAGGCTCCGCCTCCAGAGTTAGATAGAAAATTTGACCTGGTTAGATTGTAGAGTGACCTCATTAATATTTATTTTAATAGTTGGCAACCTATCTCTTCTGCCAGAAACATAGCTCTTCCTTTCCTGTCACTCTTAGCAGAATTCCCAGGCCAGTTTACAAAATAGAAGATAAAATGGAGCATTCACATATAGTATCAACACATTATTAAAGATGGCACACCTTACCATTAATTATTTGATGCCCCCAAATAATTGCAGCAACCCTGTTCTTATTCCCATTGTTCCTTCACCTCTACACAGGGTTGCCATAGTAGCATGCTTTCTCACACTTCCTTGCTCACTAAAAGGTTACAAGCGAAGTAATAGCGTTTCTAAGTCAGTGTGGGAGGAGACTGTTATAACCCTACCTCCAAAGCCTATTTTGTCTTGTCCTTCTCTCTTCTTTTCCCCACAATGCAGGATGGAAGTCTTTAAAAGCAGGCTATCTTAAAATAACCAAAATATGAGGCAAGCATATTTTCACCCCATTCCTAAGAGGTCTGTAAGGGGCATGCATAAGCGCACCAACGTGCCTACAATCCTTGTCCTAACAACCCCATTTATTCATATTCATTTCATATATTCATAATCTTGTATATACTTACATCTATTATCTTATACATGCTTGATAAAACAAAATAAATAAAAAATAAATAAACTTACAAAGGTGTCCATACTGTGAGATGCAGCCTTTACAAGGACTGAGCTCCTGGACTAGACGTTTAACAACACTAGGATTCACACATGGTGCCAAGTTGAACAACAACAAACGCATATGATGGTTTATCACAAAGCATATATTAGTACATGTCCCCAAAGTTATAATTAACTAATTGTCATAGTGTGTGCAAATGAGGCAACGTTGGCTCGTTCCGTAAATGTGACCATATGTGGGAATGACCTTGGGAGAAAGGAGGAAGGCCTGCAATCTAGGTAATAGGCTGATAAGAGGCAGCTGGATCTGCAGGTAGAGAGAAAAGCACGGGAAGTGTTTCAGAAGGGATCCTCCCTAGATTTTCACTCAGACTAAAAAAAAAACTTTCAGTTTTGCAAGAGATTAAATATAATCTAACAATAAAAATGGATTTGGTGCGCTTTGATGTACTTCTTGTGTGGACTTAAAGGCCTAATCATGATTGAAACAGGCCTATGCAACACAATACCCATAGACCGGTGGTGGGTTCTAAATGTTCTTACTGCCAGTTCGCTCAGGGGTGCACTGCGGTCACACGCACATGCGCAGTGCTTTAAAAAAAACCTTCTGTACATGCGCAGAAGCAAAATCCAAGATGGCGCTGCCTATGGCGCCACCAAAAGAACCAGCTCGGGGGCATGGCAGGCCCGGGTTACTAATGGTTCTATCGAACTGGGCCGGTAAGTTACTAACAGATCGGTAGAATCAGACCGAACCGTTAAGAACCCACCTCTGCCATAGACACCAATATATCTACAAAGGCTTTCCATTGTGGATATCAGCCTTTATATTCCACCTGATGTTCTTTTAAATACAATCAAACATGAAATTGCCCCTCCCCCAGCTGATTATTTATTTAAAATAAAAACGTTGGATTCTAACAAAGATCTCACTCCTGGGAAAACCACTTCAGCTTGTAGGAAACAGGTGTTTTATTGACTGCCAATGCCTACAGTCATTTTGTGATCGATGTTATCAACCATTGACATCCATTTTCTATCCGTGGCTCAAAAGGTTTTGTCTATGTTGAATTTAAATAATCCTGGCTTGTTTAAATCAAACACATTTGATTTGATTTGTGAGCACAATCTAAGGTCAGTTCACATTTCAGACAAAGACTTTATTCCCCCTTTCAAGTTGCAGCACTATCCAGCCATGTTAGAGTTTGTTTGTTTGTTTTTACTTGTTGGCGGAAAACATTGCCAATTCCCATTTTTCCTCTTTTCAAACAATTACAGTCCCCTTATTTCCCTGCAAGAAATGGTTCACACAGGCTAACTGATCTTCTTAATGGGCCTTATGTCTATCCTTGGGATAGTATTAGCAGAAAGGAGAAAATGCCATTTTAATATCTGCTTAAAAACTCTCTGCTGACATAACAAAGAAAGCATAATTTCCACCTGGCCAATAAACCAATATCTTTCAAAGTGTGGTCTGAGGCCCCCCCAAAAAAACTTTCATAAGTGCACAAAATCAAAATTATTTACCAACCGAGGCTGAAAAATATTGTAATACAATATTAAAATCCCATCAAACAACAGTAAGAAGTGGTACAGTAGTGGTAGCAATTGCATCATTTTAAACTTTAATATGGAAATTATTAATATATATATATATATAATCCATACAAACAAAAGCTCTTTTGGGATACATAATTTTTTTTACCTGGGAAGAGATCCAAAAGGTTAAAAGAAAGAAAGAAATACTGATCTAAACCATCCTTGGACTGTCTTAGTAGCACATTGACAGAAAGAGGCAAAGTTGTGAGGAAAACTTTCAATAAACAGTAGGCGGAGCATGTTTTTTTCCTGGTGCAAGACTGGGCATGGAAGGGTTCAATGTGTGAACCAAATCCAGCCACTGAATTCAAGCTGGGTACCTAAGAACTTCTGATTCAATTTGGTGCCACTCTTGCGGATACATGGATGTGGCTGTGCATGGCAATACAGGTAGTCCTCAACTTATGATGAGAACTGGGACATTACCATTGTTAAGCAATGCGGTCATAAAACGTGACTGCATCACTGCAGGGATGACAATCCCTGCGATCTTGGTTGCCATCATTAAATGAAACCCATGGTCCTTAGTTGAGACAATTTCCTGCTGGCTTCCTATAATCAAAGACAGTGGAGAAGCCATCTGGAAGTTGCAAGTCCCAGACTGGCAGGCAAGTAAGCGGCTATTGCCAGGTGGGGCAGGGAAGAAATGCACAGTGGGGGGTGATGGGTGAGAGGCACCTTGTGGCTCAGAAAGGGTGCATGAGAGGTGCTGCGTGGGTCAGGAGGGAGTGGAAATATGTGAGAGAGATACCGTGCAGGTCAGGGAGGTTGCACTAGGTTCAGGGCAGGTTGGAGAGGTTGAGCAGGGATGCAACAGGGTGCGCAAGGATGCAAAGGAGCATGGTGCAGGGAGGTGCATGGTGATTCATGAGTGGCCAGTGTGAACTGCAGAGGGGTTGACGAGAGTGAATGGGGAGGGGGGGGAGACCACTCCAGCTGGGTGTTCTTGTGATCTTTCCTCCTGTCTTTCCCATTAAGTTTCTGGGGAAGCCAGCAGGAAAGGTTGCAGATGGCAATCACCTGATTGTGGGGTGCTTGGCAGCCAATAATAAGTGTACACAGGTTGCTAATTGCCCAGATTGTAATCACATGACTATGGGATTGCTGGGATGGCCAGTTGCTGAACTAATGGTTATAAGTTGAGAACTATCTATAATCATTTGCAGGTTTTATTCCTCTCATTACTTGAACAACTGATTTCTTGCCTGTGGCTCAGGTGTTTATTTATTTAAAATATGGATCCCAAATGACTCTGGTTAGCTTATAACTAGGAACCAACGAGAGGGGGGGGAGATACAACCGACTGTAAGATCAAATATTCAAACTCACACCCATGCAAAAGTAAACAAGCAAAAGGATAAAAGCAGCCTCCCCTGTCACCAGAGGTGGGTTCCTACCGGTTCGGACCGGTTCTACTGAGTAGGTAGTAGGACGCTGGTGACGTCATGGAGCTGGTTCTGCTGCTCCGTGGCCGCCGCCATCTTTTTAAAAAATTAGGATTTTTTTTCTTCTGCGCATGCACAGAAGCCGAGTTTCCGGCGCTGCGCATGTGTCACCATCTTGTTTTCAGCCTTTAAAAAAAAAAAATTCGGGGCTTTTT
>JANHFT010000105.1:44876-56695 GCA_032467955.1 Pseudoxenodon macrops | reverse complement strand
AGAATAGGAGGAGGAGGAGGAGACACGGAAGAGAAGAAGTGGAAGAGAAGAAGAGGAGGAGGAGGAGGAGGAGAAAAGGAGGAGGAGGAGGAGAAAAGGAGGAGGAGGAGAAGCGGAAGAGAAGAAGCAGAAGAAGAGGAGGAGGAGGAGGAGGAGGAGGAGAAAAGGAGGAGGAGGAGAAAAGGAGGAGGAGGAGGCTGCTCTCAACATGTGCGCACAGAGCTGCCAAAAGGCAGGAATGGCTCCTGAGGAGAAGTCTCAGCCTTCTAACAGAATCCAGACAACTCGCGCAAAATGGTCCCTGATCCTAGGAAATGTAGAAAATACCATCTCCTTGTCTCCCAGTTCGAACTGTTAATTTCATTTCGCATCCCGTTTTTGGGATACAAAATAGTCACTGTGTACTAATATGAGAGGGACGCAGTGGCTCAGAGGCTAAGACGGTGAGCTTGTCAATCAGAAAGGTCGGCAGTTCGGCGGTTCGAATCCCTAGTGCCACATAATGGAGTGAGCTCCCGTTACTTGTCTTAGCTTTTGCCAACCTAGCAGTTCGAAAGCATGTAAAAACGCAAGTAGAAAAATAGGGACCACCTTTGGTGGGAAGGTAACAGTGCTCTGTGTCCCTTCGGCATTTAGTCATGCCGGCCACATGACCACAGAGATGTCTTCAGACAGTGCTGGCTCTTCGGCTTTGGGAACAGAGATGAGCACCGCCCCCTAGAGTCGGGAACAACTAGCACATATGTGCAAGGGGAACATTTACCTTTACTAATATGCATGCCTAAATTGCACCCAGTAAATATATCTCTTGGGAAAAAATAGAGTACTGTTAGTAAGAAATCATTCTTACGGCATGCAGTAATAATGTAGGATATTATGTTTCTGAAAGTACAGCAATCCATACAAGCAATCTCTTATTAGTTGCTATGACCATTCCATTCCTACTTGGTCTTTAACATGGAAGTTGTTTGTGCGTGTGCGTTCCATAATTGTAATACATTATATTTTATGGTGTTATGATTTCAAAATGTTTCCACCATTCCGAAGAGCATCTAGGCATTAGACAGGTAGTATAAAAATATCACCTGGATATAACGGCCGCTCATTAAAAAAATTGAGCCCATTTTGATTATGCGTTTCAGCCCATCAATTCTGAGTCCCTCAAATTACTAACTTCATTTGCCTTGACCTTACAAGGTTCTTGCACGACTGAAATAGGCCCGTTGAAGTTCAGAACTGGATTTTAATATTAAAAAGGCTCTTTTGACTCACTTATCTTCTCCGAAGAGAGCAAACGACATAGCTTCTGCAGCAAGCCAGAAGCATATTAATATTTATTTGTAATGTGCCAGTTGACTAAAAAAGGAGCTCAGGCAATTGACCCCGTGAGCTCAATGGCTAAATAGATCTGCTTGCCTTCACCTTACAACAGGTTTTGGAAGGTGTTGCCTTTCTCAACCCCAATTAGGCAATTGGTTTATTCCAAACTAAATGCGGGCGTGTGTGTAAGGTTATGTTATTTACATTGGGTCTACATCTCTCACGGTTAACCACTGGAAGGGAGCTAACAACGTAAGGTTATGGGTGAAGGAGGTGAAAATTCAAAACCGAACACAAGGTGTTGCATTCTGATGGGCTTAGAATTCATCCTGGAAATGTGCAGAAATGGATAAATTAACGATGGAACTAAAAGAGAGAGAGAGGAAACAGAGTATTATAAGAGCTGGAATAGGTGGTATAATTGGCTTGAAAATAGAAGTAAAATTAATGCATAAAGAGTAGAGAAGTTGTATTAAACTGGAATTGTATATATGTATATTGATATATTTCTATAAATATGATTATAAGATCTTGAAAAAAATGTATTTAAAGTGTGATATGGAAAGATGAAGGAATATATTACATTAGAAGTATATATATATTACATAGTAAGAAATATTATGTTTTATACCTACTTTGAGGTGAAATAATCTATAACATAAAAAGGGTAATAGGTAGTGATATGTATAAAGGTAAGAAATTACAGAATGTATAAAACAATTGGCACTGAATGGAAAACTTTCGATCAGGATTGATACCGATAATGGAAAGCTGTAAAAGTGGAATGTGATTTTAAAACCAAAAAAGGTTCAATAAAAATTATTTTAAAAAAAGAAAAGAAAGGCATCAGGTCAAAAAGGTTGATTTTGGATATTTGGCCAGAACCTTATTGTCAGGATTCTGGCCAAATATCCAAAACATTAGACCAATGCCCTAAAACATGAATCTCAAGCTGAGGTTCAAAAGAAATCTAGTTATTTATTAGGAGCGTCATTTTGGCACAATCCAAGTGAAGCCAACTCTGACCTCACTTAATTCGCACCTTGGCTCTGACCCTGTTTCCCCCTCCCCACAAGGTGTGTCATCAGTCACATTCCCCAACAAAGCAATTTCGCGGGTTGTAGAAGTAACTCCTTCTGGCCACTGTGGATCTCCATGGAGATGACCTTGGCATTTGCCAGCTGGAATGTGCTTTGCTTTGACTGAAGTGCAAACTCCTCAATACAGTTGTGAGGCTCTATTCCCCATCTCCCCTGCCTATGGCAACACGAGAGCAGGCCAGGAAGGCTTTGCGAGTTGAACGCTTATTGTTTGTTCCATTACATGTTACTTTTTCACCTGAAAAGAGGCCTTCAGATAATCAGAATTCATATATGCAATCCTTTGTTTTTCAAGAAATATTGTATCAGGTGTTTTTCTCTGTGGTAAACCACATTTGTGAATAGACCCTGAATTTTCACTCCAAGCAGAGATTAGGAATGATTTCTGGGTTTCTTACTAAGATGTTATTAAAGTTAATTTCTCTTTTTTTTTTAACCTTTTTCCCCCCCTTATAAAGTTGTGTTCTGTTGAAGTGACTTGTGAGTCTGGAAGTGTCATGGCAGCCACACTTGCCAATGGTGGTATCTGCCCTATCACAGGCGAGTGTGTCCTCAGTGATGAAGCCATCCGCAACACCCTTAGCCTCATGCATTCTTGTGGCATGTACGACTTCTCGGGGCAGTTTGCCTTCCATGTAAGTTTCTGCTCTGTTTTGGGTGGGGTTGGAAGAAGACACAGGGGTGAGCATCCAGAAAGAGGGTAGGACTATTTTCATGGCAGCTGATCTCAGTGGGAATTCCCTTCTAAAGGCCGTTCCTATCCATTGAAACGGTCAGATGAATGAGGTACTACTGAGCATCACATGACCAAAGAAATACCATATGTACATGGAAATGAAGCGGAAACAACACTTTTGAAAGTTCCTGTACCATGCTGAGGCCTATGCCATGGCTTGCCTCATTTAACAAAGTGGAGGTAGACCCCTACTTGCAACCATTCATTTAGTGACTGCTCAAAGCACTGAAAAAACTTATGACTTATGACTGTTCTTTACACTTATGACTGTTGCAGCATCCCCATGGTTGTATGGTCAAAATTCGCATGCCTGGTAGCTGGCTCATATTTATGACGATTGCAGTATCCCACAATCATGTCATCACCTTTTGAGACCTTCTGACAAGCAAAATCAATGGGGAAAGCCAGATTCACTTAACAACCATGTTATTAATTGAACAACTGCAGTGATTCACTTAACAACCGGGGCAAGAAAAGTCGTAAAATGGGGCAAAACTCACTTAACAACTGTCTCGCTTAGCAACAGAAATTTGGGGATCAGTTGCAGTCGTTAAGTCAAGGGCTACCTGTACGATTGCTTGAGTTCAAACACATAGTCAACTAAAACCAAATAAGCCACATTATATCATAGTATGAGGTGTGAACTAGATCTAGGAAGGTTGAAGTCATCTGCTGTGGCCTAGAAGTGGAGCTCCTGCCTCACAATCAGGAGGTTGTCAGTTCGATCCTAGGTAGAGGCAGATGTAGGGTCTCCTGCTTGGGCAGGGGGTTGGACCAGATGACCTGCAAGGTCCCTTCCAACTCTGTTAATCTGAAGGAACCAGCTGCCTCATACTCTATTTGCCTCACCTTACACAAATATTCAAGACAATCAGGAGATGGTACAATTTTGTCTAGAGAGGCTTATGTCCATGCTGGAGACTTGTGGTTCGGCAGGGGGGAGACACTTTGCTGCTGTAATGTGCTGAGGCTTGAGATGCTGTAGGATACCTCTTGGGCTGTGTTGATCTCAGCTCATTTCTGACAGCTGTACCTTGACATTCTCTGGAAAAATATAGGGCACTCCTTAGATTTATGCAAAGCAACCTCCTCTCTTGGGCACTTGTTTCTTGATAGATATAGCATCTTGATAGATACTACAGATCCATCCACTCTCTTCAGTCATTCTGACATGGTGCTTTGCAAAGGAGGGACAACCAGAAATGCACCATTCTTAAAAATAGTGTGTAGCAGACCAGAATTGTGGTTACAGTACTTGTATACACATCCACTTCTGCTTTCCAAAATGCTTCTCTCTAGTGCTGTTTTCCTGCTTCATCTGCATGGTAATAGCTACCAGTTTCATTTTCCCAGCCCAGCATGAAATGTAATTTTGCACCAGGCACAACCCAATTTACACCTGCAAAGAGCTTCCAGAATTAATAATACAACTGGAATATACTGCAAATTGGGTATCCGCTTTGCCATTTGCAGCGATCAACTTTTATCTCTTTGTCCCTCAATTGTACTTACTTGGTTTAACGCTCAATCGGAGGAAGAGTTTTGAGATACTTAAAATGCGACTCGTTGTATCCTTCACGTAATCTCTTTCTCGTTACCAGGTCGGTCTTCCTGCCAAATCTGCAGTCTCTGGGGCTATCCTGCTGGTGGTGCCCAATGTTATGGGAGTGGTGTGTCTATCGCCCCCTCTGGATAAAGCTGGCAACAGCACGAGAGGAATTGGGTTTTGTCAGGTAAGTTTCATGAAACTACAGACGTGACAGAAGGAGCCTTTTTAAAAGAGCCTGTGAGAACCATGGATGGAAAGGTGACAGAACTGGGTTGATGACTGGGCAGAGGTTTTGTGCAAGCCACTCTCCCAGTCTCCGTTTCTTATGAGTAATATTATAATAAAGATAGAAATGAAAAGCACTCTCCCTTCATTAATGAAGGGTAATTTGAGACAAAAAATGACAACATAATTGATGTACCTCTGATATTTATGGGCTATATTTTATGTCATCACCATGAAAACGTATCAAGATTAACATCTACGAGAAAGTACAAATGGTTTTATCATGAAGCACATGAACAGCTGAAGTCCCCCACTTTTTCATGCCAAATTTTGAAATTCTTGATTATATTGGTATTGATAATCAAGCTGATGTTGATTCTTAGTAACTACATAATAAAAATTCTCCAAGATGATCTGTCCCTCAACATGGCCCTTCAGATCTTCCAGTGATGCATTCATGGCTGATGAAATCAAATCCGTCAGCCTTACTACTGGTTGGCTTTTCTTTCTTTTTTTTCTTCCCCTTTTTCTAGCATCCTGGATTTCTCAAGAGGTTGTCTTTGCACAACAGATCCAAAATATAATAATTTGAGTCTTAGATAAGAATTCTGGATTGATTTGTCCTTTGATCCAATTGTTGGTTGGTTATCCATGGTGTTCTCAGGAAGCTTCTCTAATACCTACATTGAAAAGTGTCAATACTCTATCCTGCTTCTTCAGAGTTTGACTTTTGCTTCTCTAGACTGTCCCAGGGAAAAGAATATCATGCATGATTCTGATATTTATAGGTAGCCACATTGTCGTATCTTTTCTCAGGCTTTAATTTCTCTTCTATCAAATGCTAGTTTGTGACTTATTTTTTAGATTGCTAGTTCCTTTACTAGATAGTCAGTCTTAAAAGACAGAAGCTACCTGTCTTCAGTTAGTATGAAGGTTGGCTGCTGTACTTTTTAATAGTTTACACTTATAGTTAATCCAATATTCTCCTTACTCCTTGAGTTTCATTGTCAGCCATCAGAGCAGGGTCATCAACATAGTGCAGTTCATTGAGGTTTTTTTCTTCAACTTTTAAAACCACTCTCATCTTCTTCCACTCGAGCCTCCTTTACATTAAGCATATTATAGGGTGAATAAGGCGAAGAGAATCTACAGCCTTGTTCCATTTTTGTATCAATCGGGAGCCAGTCTGTTTTGCCATGTTCTGTCAGGATTGTGGCTTTCCTCTAACATGAGGTTATGGATGATTTGAGATTCCATTTTCCTAAGGATATTACTTAGGAAAATAATTAAAATAGACTTTTTGTAGTGAATGAAGCATGCGCTAAAAGCCAGTTTGGTCTGCTGGTTAAGGTATCAGGACAGAAATCAGGAGATTGTGAGTTCTAGTCCTGCCTTAGACTGGGTAACTTTGGGACAGACATTCTCTCTCTCTCTTAACCCAACCCACCTCTTTTCTGTGAGGAAAATAGGGGGAGGAAGGAGTATTAGCTATGCTCACCTCCTTGAATTATTTATTTAAAAAATAAATAAAAGTAGCATATAAATAAAATAAAAATAACAATCACTGATTCTTTCTGAGGTTCTTTGGATGTTTAGATATTCCAGCATGCCTCAGCAAGATTGCCTCTTGATTCTCGGCTTCTTCTAAAATGAACTTGAACATCTGGAATTTCCCTTTTCACAAGGCGTTCCAATCTGCATTGGATGATCCTGAGCATTATTTTTTGACATATGGAGTAAAAGATACTGGGCAATTGTTTGCACATTTTATTAAATCTTCTTTCTTTGATATTGGTACTAGAAGACTGAATCTGTTGGCTAGGGCCTCGTACTTCAGATTTGCTGGCTTGGTTTGGTTACAGCCAAACTAGAACTGATTGTTTTTCTATTGTTTGCCACATATCTGTAGCTATTTCATCAATTCTTATTGCCTTTGGACTTGGTAATGACCAGAGTGCTGATCTGACTTCATCTTCTAATGTAGAGATTTTTGTAAGTAGGGAATATCTTCTAACACAATGATTCTTAAACCGATTAACCTAATTACCCCTTTTCCTGGTCTCAAATGTCATTACCCTCACACACACACACACACACACACACACACCAATCCCCAGATTGTGGTTTTACATAAGCATTTTGCAGCAGGAGTTCCAAACTGGAACACCAAGTCATTAACAGGCAACTACAAATTGTTTCATTACTCCCAGGATATGTTCAAATTAGCCTCTTGGAGGAAAATGCCCAGAGTTTAAGAACCACTGTTCTGTGGCATCTTGGATGCTGATGTTGCTTCCATGCTTCTTTGAACCAATTACTGGAAAGCGTTAGACAGTTTATTTTATAACTTTTCATTTCATTCCTTTTTGATGCTTATTCTTGTCTTTTGACTGTTATTTCTTCAGGAATTGGTATCCCTCTTCAATTTTCACAACTATGACAACTTGCTGCATTGCACCCGCAAAATGGACCCACGCCGTGAAGGAGATGAAGTTAGGGTAAGATACTAGAGATTTAAGTGGACTAGAGTGGAAGAAAAGCTCAGAGGACGTAAGAGGGTTAGAATAGCAGAGGTAGGTGAATGGGCCAGGGCTTGAGATGCATAAAAGAGAGATTTTGTCAAGAAACTGATGCACCTGAAGTGCTAGAGAGCACACAGAATAAGGATTGCTCTGAGCCATGATGGCGCAGTGGTTAGAATGCAGTACTGCAGGCTATTTTTGCTGACTGCCAGCAGTTCAAATCTCACTGGCTCAAGGTTGACTCAGCCTTCCATCCTTCCAAGGTGGGTAAAATGAGGAGCCAAATTGTTGGGGGCCATAGGCTGACTCTGTAAACCGCCTAGAGAGGTCTGGAAAGCACTGTGCAGTGGTTTATAAGTCTTAAGTGATATTGCTATTGCCAACCTAGAGAGGTGAGGCTCTCAGTCCAGGAGGACTGTACAGATATTAAAAACATGGGAGATCTTTGCCTTCTTGGTTTCAAGAATTCATTTATTCATCCATCCATTCTGACCACCCACTCTGGGTCTCATGTAGCTCTGATTTGCAACCATTGCTGTGCTCCTGTTGCTACAAATAAGCTGAAGATGTGGATGTGCAGGGATGCCTTTCCATCCCCAATTCAGTCGCACAAACAGTTGATCAGTCATGATGTACAAGAACACTGTGAGGAAACAACAACCAGCATTGCCTGCAATGAAGATGTTTTCCTCCATTTTAGTCAACTAGAAGCTTCTTTTAGCTATATTCTAACCTAGTTGTGGAAGATTTTTGTTTTGGGCTATATATTCGGAATATTTTCATTATGAGAGTTTTTAAAAGCCTCCAAAATCACGAAGATGAGTTATTGTAAGCCAGATGCGCTCAATATACATTATTTTTCAGAACAAGACTGTTGTGAACCTGCTGTTTGCTGCTCACAGTGGAGACATCTCTGCTCTTCGAAGGTATGACTTTACTTATCCAGAGAAAGAGGGTGCTGAACAGAGATCTTGAATGTAAGTGAAATAAGTGGAATTTCCTTCCACGACCTTTACCTCTGTCCTCTTGGCTTTCTTCTAGGTTTGCTCTGTCAGCTATGGACATGGAACAGAAAGACTATGATTCTCGCACAGCCTTGCATGTTGCTGCAGCTGAAGGTATCATGTTCAGGATGAAAATCTGCCATGATTTCTAGGCATCTGCTCTATATCCACATTTGCACTTGCAGGCTTGCATGGTTTAAACCAGGAGTCCTCAAGTTCCAGTCTGTGGACTGGCACCGGGCTGAGGCATGCCAGAAACCATGTCGTGCAAACAAGCAAAGCTCCATCTGTGGCATGCAGGAAGTATGTGAAAGCATGTCCCTTCTGGTCCATGGAAAAAAGCTCTCTTCACAGAACCGGTCCCCGGTGCCCAAAAAGTTGGGGGCCACTGGTTTAAACGTCTACCAGACCTTTTGTAATTGGTGGCTTCACTGGGGCTCATCTCTAACAAAAATGGGGAAGGGGGTTTGTGAAGCGAAGGCAATGCTTTTATTCATATAAGTTCAATATAACATTGATCCATCACCAGTGTGCACTTTAAAACAATAAAATCCATCATTAAAAAAAACCAATGTATTGGATCTGAGGGAATTGCTGTATGAAAAGTATCAGTAAAAAGGTGAAAAGAATTTAGCACGCAGTAAATACAATACTGCCATTGGAGGGAATTCTGCCACTTTATGAAATTCCCTACATTTAGATCTCTCTAAAAATACAAAGCAATTTCAGGTGTAAAGATAGGAAACTCTATGTTCCCCCTTAAACGGGTGTCATCATCTTCTAGGTATCTCTTCCATCTTTTCTCCTACCATCAAACAAAACAAACAAAGGAAAAATTAAGCGTTCAGAGTCATATGACTGAGACTCCTAGAAGCTCAATCCTTATTCCTCCAACTGCAAATTGCACTCAGATCTGCAAGATTTATGTTAAGCGTACTTAGATACTATATATTTTTGTCTCCAGGCTGGAGAATTTCCCCCCAAACATTGATATACAAGTGGTCCTCAATTTACAACAGTTCATTTAGTAACTGTTCAAAGTTACAACGGCACTGAAAAAAAGTGACTTATGACAATTTTTCAGTTATGACCCTTTACATCATCCCTATGATTATGTGATCACAATTTGGATGCTTGGCAACTGGTTCATATTTATGATCATTGCTGTGTTCCCAGGTCACATGACCCCCTTTTGCAACCTTCTCGCAAGCAAAGTCAATGGGGAAGCCAGGTCCATTTAACAACCGGGTTACTAACATAGTCACTGCAGTGGTTCACTTAACAACTGTGGCAAGAAAAGTCATAAAATGGGGCAGAATTCACTTAGCAATTGTTTCACTTAACAGCAGAAATTTTGGGCTCAATTGTGGCCGTAAGTTGAAGACTACTTGTATTAAATGGAGGGTTTTTTAAAACAGTTTTAAAAGTAAAGGTGTAAATAAATCATGCTGTCTCAGTTCCAAAATAAAAAAAATCACCCTTAAAGCGAGCATGGGACCTCTAAACATCTATGGAGATTCTCAGTCATCCAGGTCATGGTTGTCCCCAAGTTGCTTTTTTTTCAAGAGGCAACTGGACTTTCTGGTTTTTCTTTGAAGATGTTTTGCTTGTCATCCAACAAGTTCCTTCAGCTCTGACCTGACTTTTCCTAGAGCTGAAGAAGCTTCTTGGATGAGAAGCAAAACGTCTGCAAAGAAAAACCAGAAAGCCCAGTTGCCTCTTGAAAAAAAGCACCTTTGGGACATGGGACCTCTAATTGCACAATCACAATAATTTCCCCAAAGTACATTTCCTAAGAGATGGTGTAAGCACTCTGAGAAACATATACCGGTATGTATCAGAATAACTCTTGATTTGTCAATTCTCCCGATCTGTGTTGCTGAACACCAAGAGATTCTTTAGAAATCTGCAGGCTGCAATAAGAGCCTACATAGCGGAACAGAATCAAACTTTTTCCATCCTAGAAATGTCTGCTGTAACTTTCTTGGTAGCCCCCATTCTGCAGTCCAGCACCTTGATGAACTCTATAGACTACTTTACATGTCACATGATGTGTTGGGAGTGGTTTAAAAGCTCCTCTTTGGAAAGAGAGAGGAAGAGCCTCTTTTTAAATTGTTCCACTTGTATGATTCTCCACAGGACATCTGGAGGTTGTGAAGTTTCTGATGGAGGCCTGCAGAGTCAATCCTTTTGTCAAGGACAGGTGAGGAACAAATGGGCTGACAGTTACAGATTCAAGATCTTCCTTTTTTACTTACAGAATTATAAAATCTTAGACCCAGCTTCTCCTTACGCTAAAGACAGGGACAGAGGTGGGTACCTACCGGTTCTATCCGGTTCTATAGAACTGGTAGTAACTTGGTGATGACGTCACGGAGCCGGTCCTGCCGATGTCTCCATGGGCACCGCCATCGTGGACTTTGCTTCTGCGCATGTGCAGAAGCTAGTTTTTAATTGCTGCGTGTGCGCTTCATGCACGTAGCCAACCCTGAGCAAACCGGCAGCAAAAATATCCGAACCCATCCCTAGACAGGGACCTTATTCGGCATAAGGAACTGTTTCCAACAGCAGCTGTCTATAATACATTTCCCCTTCCTCTATCTAGAACTCCTTGATCAGGTCAGTTTCTTGTTATTGTTACTCAAGAAGTTTGCATACTCATAACTTGTTTTAGGGCTGGTTGGCCTCTGTTGGAACAGAACTGTGAACAAAATAAAAGTTTAGTGTGATGCAACGTGACTATCATTACATCTGTGCATACCTCAAGGCCTCAACTGTAATTTAGCTTCTCTCTCTTTTCATTGTGAGAAAAGGATGCATTACAGTTAATGATCCAGAGTAGAAAGAAGGTTCATGTATTGCTAAACCTGGGTCTAATTTGTTGTTTCAATTTAGCATGCTCTGTTAATTCAATTTCGGATATTGACAAGTCTCTATTATATTTTTTCCTGGTACATCAGGGACTGCCATAACAGTACTAAAACTATCAGATTCTTTGTGTCAATAAGGTGTGCCATAACTTTGGGGAAATGTTATCACATGGTATATCATGCTTTTGGGAGAAAGGTTTTCATTGAACGTCGATGGCCTAAGAACTTACATTCTCCTACCTAGTGCATGCAATATGATTTGATACTCTAGAAACATTAAGCCTTACTTGTTTTAATAGTAATCTTTATTTTGTTACGTAGTACAAAATAATCTAGTAATCTTTGTAATTCCCTGTTTCCCTGAAAATAAGACATTCCCAGATAATAAGCCCAATCAAGCTTTTGAGCACATGCGGTAAAATAAGCCCTCCCCCAAATATAAGCCCTCCCCAAAACACAGCAGCAGCCATGAGGTGACCATACTCGCCTCCTC
>JANHFT010000105.1:15957-35506 GCA_032467955.1 Pseudoxenodon macrops | reverse complement strand
GTGTGCCAGATACCTAGGCCCGCCAGGAACTCCTCCATTTCCTTGGCTGTCAGCTGCAGCCTGTTATCGGATACCAGGATGTCTGGTAGTCCGTGGGTTGCAAATAGGCCCTGCAGCGCTCGGATGGTGGCTCCCGCGGTGGTGAAGGCCATGGGAATCACTTCCAGCCACTTCAAGTAGGCGTCCACGATGATTAAAAACGATAGACCTCCCACTGGGCCCGCGAAGTCCATGTGGAGTCTCGACCATGGGGCCCGTGGGATCTCCCACTCCAGGGGTGGCGATTGGGGTGGGGTTGGCTGTGATTCCTGGTATGGTTCACATGTGGCGACCCACTCGGTAATGTCCTTGTCCAATTGCGGCCACCATAAATAACTCCTTGCTAGGGCTTTCATCCGAACGATCCCCGGCTGTCCCGCATGTAGGGTATCGATCACCTTCCGGCGCAGTGATCGGGGAATCACGACCCTCTCCCCCCACAGCAAACAGCCCTTAAGTATGGAGAGGTCTGTTCTTTTGGTGGAGAATGCTTTAAATTCCTCTCCCTCCGCCTCCTGAGGCCACCACCTCAACACCCAGTTCATTACTTTCCCGAGCACCTTGTCCCTCTTCGTGTGTTCGGCAACATCTCGTGATGTGACCGGGCTAGATGGCTCGACGTCCACCAGGAGCACGTGGGATACCGGTGCGGGATGCAAAATGCGGTTGGGCGTTGGGCAGCGGCTGAGGGCGTCGGCGTGGCTGATGCTGCTTCCTGGCCTGTGGATGAGTTCGTAGTTGTATCCCAGAAGAAATATCGACCACCTGGTCAGGCGTGGGGACAGGAAGTGGGGGGTTTGCTTGTCCCCCTGTCAGCAGTCCGAGCAAAGGCTTGTGGTCAGTTATGATGCAGAAATGCCAACCATAGACGTATTTGTGGAAGCGCTAGATGCTTGCCACGATGGCGAGGGCTTCTTTATACAGCTGGCTGTAGTTGCGCTCAGCTGGAGACATAGTCTTTGAATGGAAGGCAACCGGGACCTCTTCGCCGTTGGGTAGAAGATGGCTTAGCACTGCCCCGATGCCGAATGGCGACGTGTCGCACATGAGCTGGAGCGGAAGGGTTTTCGAGTGTTGTATAAGGACGCTGGTTGATGTTAGCACGTCCTTTACAGCTGCGAAAGCCCTTCTGGCCCCAGGTCCAGGTGGTCGCCTTTCCCAGCAGCCAGTGCAGCGGTTCAGCCACGGTGGCCTTCTGTTTTAAGAAAACAGCGTAAAAATTAAGAAGGCCCAGGAACGCTTGCAGCTCTGTCTTGTTTCTGGGGGTGAGGGCCTCTTTGATGGCCTTGATCGTGTCTTCCATGGGGTGGATGCCCTGTCCATCTATTAGGAACCCCAAGAATTCAACTCTCAGTACCCCCAACTGGCACTTGTCTTTGAGGCCTTTGGCCTGGAAACGACTGAGGACTTGGCGCAGTCTGTCCTTAAGTTGTGTTCGAGATGTCCCCGAGACGAGGACATCGTCGAAGTAGAGCACCAACCCCGGAATGCCCTGTAGCAACCGCTCCATAACACTCTGAAACAGTCCTGGGGCCACGCTCACCCCAAATTGGAGACGGTTGCACTTGAAAGCCCCTCAATGCGTGACTATCATTTGGGCTTCCGCAATGGCGGCGTCCACCGGCAATTGCTGGTATGCCTGGGCGAGATCGAGTTTGGCGAAAATCTTCCCGTTCCCCAACGAGTGCAGAAGGTGCTGCACCACGGGAACGGGATAGGCGTGGAGTTGCAACACTTTGTTAATGGTGCCCTTGTAGTTGGCGCACACCCGCAACGAGCTATCTTGTTTCACTGGGAGGATAATGGGAATTTCCCACTTTGCGTGGTCGACTGGCTCGTTGACCCCCTGCGCTAAGAGTTTGTCCAGTTGTTCGTCCACCTTCGTCCGCAAGGCAAAGGGGACTCGCTGGGGTTTTAGCCAGATCGGGGCGATGTTGGGGTCTAAGTTCAGTGAAACTGGCTTTCCACGATATTTACCCAGCGTCCTGTCGAACACGTCCAGAAACTCGTCCAGTAGACGGTCGAAGTCATCTCCCTGGACTTGATTGATGCTGGTGAAACCGAGTCCTAATGGCTGGAGCCATTCGACGCACAGCAGGATCGGGCGGTGGCCTTCCACGATGGTGAGTGGTAGTGTCCCCTCGAAGTCCTTGAACGTGACGCTGACATCCGCTCGGCCCAGCACGTGGATGGGGTTTCCCTGGAAGTCACTTAATCTCAGGGATTGTGGGTTGAGGTGCTCTTGTGCTATGCCTGGTTTGAACTTGGCGAGGTTCTCCCAGGACATTATAGTGAAGAGCGACCCCGTATCCACCTCCATCTTGCAGGGGCATCCTTCGATGGCGATGGTCGCGTAGAACTTTTGGGCGTGACCTGCGTCGGAGTGGCTCATGATTGTGTGATGGAGCCCTCAGTCTCCCTGGAATCCGTCTCTCTCTCTCTCCTCTGGTCCCGTTGGCTGTCGGTTTTGGGGAATCCATATTGTTTGGACTCCCGATACTGTTGCGGTGGGGACCCCTGGGGTTGGCACGCAGTGGGTTGGGCGGCCCTGCACGCTTTTGCTATGTGGCCACATTTGAGGCAACAGCTGCACGTAGCGTCCCGGAATCTACATTGAGTCCTAGTGTGATTTCCCAGGCACCCGGGGCACAAGGTGGACTATCGCTCGTCCCGTTTGGTCCGCTCTCTCCCGCCCTGTTGAGTGCGATGGACTCCGTCATCCTCCTCGTCCGTCTCTGGCACCTCCGTCTTCCAGTCTGGCTCCCGATGGGTGCGGTGAACGTTGGCCAACCAGCTGCGGTTCATGCAAATGAGCAATTGGGAGGACACAACACTGTAATCAAGTTTGGAGCAGTTTGCATTAAGTTTTTATCTGTTTGCTTGTGTATTGTTGTGATTGAAGCTGAAGTAATCATTGGCAGGTAGGACATTGTAGCAGATAATTTTATCTACTACGCTTAGGTCAGACCAAAGGCGTCGAAGTTCTAAGTTGTCTAAGCCCAAAATTTTAAGTCTGGTGGCATAAGGTATTTTATTGCGGATAGAGGAATGGAGGACTCTTCTCAATTGTATTAATGTCTGATATGCAGTGCGGGTTCCAGACTGATGAGCTGTATTCAAGAATTGGTCTAGCAAATGTTTTGCATGTTCTAGTTAGTAGGACAATATTACCAGAGAAAAAGCTATGCAAGATTAGGTTAACAACTTTTAATGCCTTTTTGGCAATGTTGTTGGAGTGGGCTCTGGTACTTAGATCTTTAGAAATTAGTACTCCAAGGTCCTTGACAGAGTGTGGGTCGTCTACAAGATCATGTCCATCTAGCTTGTGTTTTATGTTCTGATTTTTTTTTTTGCCAATTAAAGCCCCTGAATATGGTAGCTTGCCCAAGAGAAACCTAATGGAAAATATTACTTTTAAATATCTAAAGGCTATCATATGCAAGAGAGTGGCAGGCTTTTTCTATGTTGAAATCAAAAGTAGGACAACGAGCAACCTGCTGAAATTAAAAGAAAGGACACTCAGCCTGAATATTAGGAGGAATTTGCTGATTAAAACAATGGAACCATCTATTTCAGCAATCCCCAAACCTTTTTGCAGCAAGGATTGGTTTCTGAAAACAGCAATTTTTTCACAGATGGGGGATTGTTTCGCATGCTACCTAGACACTGTGTATACACAGATGCAGCTTTACTTACTTCTGCGGCCTGGTTCCTAATAGTACCGATCTGCCACTTGGAGATTGGGGACCCCGATCTACTGTGCACAGAACAAAGATCAACTCCCTTATGGGTTTTTAAATACAACTGGATAGCATTTGTGAAGGATCCACCTAAAATTCTGCAGAGTAGAAAATTGGATTACATGACCTATAAAGTTCAACCCAACTCATATATTCCAGGATTGTTGCACTAGGATAATCTTTGCAAGCCTTTTCTTTGTGCTATTTTTTCCAACATGAATTAGTACCCTAAGATGTTCATTTTCTTTGGGGCTGGGAGGAAGTGACACTCTTTTGATGAAGAAATCTTTTAAAGAAAAGAATGGTGAGTTTCGGCAACCGTAGAAAAATCTTCCTGGATTTCAGGGACTGGATAGTACTACAACATTTTAACTGGTTTCTTGCTGAATCAACAACTAGAAATGTACAGCTTGCTTTTGCTTTGGCTAGCAGAACTAGTGTTAAATGAATTCAACAGCAATTTATTCCTTTTTCCCATGGGCTGCATGCAAGAAGCAGTATTGTGTATGAAGAATAATTAATCCTGTCATCCTGGAAAGAAATAATTTGGTAAAGCAGCAGCTTCTTCTGTATAGATCTTTTAATATTCATTGTGCATGCTTCATTATGATAATTTGACAAGGCACTGGAGATATATAACATAAAATCCTCCAGCCAACACCAGGGCGATACAAAGTCTGTCCTCATTACTGGTATATTTGCACAGCAATGGCTGGAGAATGCTATAGGATGCAATAAATCATTAGTATGGAAATGACAAACATTGTTAGTCCACATTTTTGCCCTTATCCAAAGATAATCCAAGCACAACAGCTCAAACAGAAGCTCTACATACATAGTGTAGTAGAGTATTATAGTTCTGAGATTCATGAATCTTCCTCCGAGTTCTCTTGCCTCATACCTTTGAACAACTAAATGATGAAGATATGCAGAGATACCCGCATTTTTCGGAGTATAAGACATACCTTTTTTCCCTCTAAAAGTGGATGAAAATTTAGGTACGTCTTATAGATGGAATACAGGCATTTTTGGCCTCCTGAACCCTCCGTGTGTTGCGTTTTCGCCCTCCCCGGCCCCCAGAAGTACTCTGCAGTGCTCTGCAGTGTAGTAAGAGTATTTTATGACAGCAATTGCTCCATGAGATACAGTGATCTCCAGTCAGCTTTTGGGTGTAATTCAAAATGCTGGTTACCATTTATTAAGCTCTTCATGTCATAGGACCTGATCACCCAAGTCAATATTTTCTACTTTTCTGGTAAGATCAGACAGATAGGGTATGATTCAAGTCCTATCAATTAAACAATGTCATCTATTGGTACCTAAGAAGTATGCCTTCTCTGTCTCAGCACTTGCCCTCTAGAAAAGCATCTCCCCAGAAATGTGTATGATGTTCAGAAGGTCATTGAAAACCTGATTATTCTCCTAGGTCTTGGATATCTTATGTTTGTTATGGATGATTTTATGTTTGTTATGGATGATTTGTCTTCTGGGGTAGATTTTCTGTATTTTTGCTTTTATTGTTTCTTGTTTACAAATGTAAGCCACCCAAAGCAGTTTGGTAACATGATGACCTCTAAATCATATAAATAAAATAAATCATGTTTGCAATCAAACACATGGTAATTGTGTATGTAAGCAACCTAGAATATTAAACTACAGAAAGATCACTGTGACAATAAATATACCTATTATCAAAGCCATAATTTATCCTTTTACTGTGTGGTTATGAAAGCTAGATCATCAGAAAGGATAAACAAAGAAAATGGATACTGCATCTTGGAATTATGGTGCTGAAGAACACTGATATGTAGCGGTGTAGTGAACAGTATGGGCATAAACTAGATTTAGCTAAATTTCCTTTTTCTTGTATTATGCTTTTAATTTCTTTGGCATATTACTTTTTTATGCACCTTGAATAGCATTGATTCTCCTGAAAGAATATATAGCAATGTGTTGAGTATATAGAAATGATCAGCGATGGGGATCATTTCTCATGAGTATCAGAACTCACCTTTGTCAGGAAGACACCAGGTTTTGATTTAGAAGTCTTTTATTTGTTTGTTTGTTTATGGAATTTATATTGCCACCTATTCTCACATGGCAACTCAAGGCAGCTTACAGAATATAAAACCCCATATAAAAACAATAAAACTAATAAAAGAAGTCATATAATAAATTAATATACTAAAATCACCCCCACCTCCCGGTAACATGAGCCATTTAATGGGCTCCATCCCGCTCTGGGTTCCCCAGGCCCGCTGGCAGAACCACGTCTTAGCGCCTTCCAGAAGAGTATTAGAGTGGGGGCCATTCTCTGTGGGGATGATGTTCCAGAGAGAGGTGTTATTTTGTTGGTGTTCCTTGGTATTACAGATTTAATGTGGAAAACAATACTCCCAAGTTCCTGCAAATGTTTGGCAACCTCATTTTTTGCCTCTATTTTCCTGTGGGTGGTTTCAGAATTGCTCCCTTCATTTTCCTTGTGGCTTTCCGAGTCTCCACTAAACCCTAATTCAATGCAACAAGGCCACATGACTGCGATAGGGTGTGGATGGATGACTTTGGTTGCTACCTTTTCACTGACAGGATTGTTCTAGCTGTTTGTAGTAAGTCAGCAAAGCCCAGGCACAGAAAGGGGACAAACAGAGAGATGGGGGAACCTAGGTCAGCCAGAGGTCAGCACCAGACCTTGCTTTTGCTGAGTCAGATGCTGACATGACAGCAAACAACATGGCAAGCAAAGGCTGGAGCCTCTCAGATTCCAGCAGCTGTTGAGGTAAACGCTCCTGTTGCTGCCTAATCTGAGCTGCCCTTAAGTACCAGGGTTAGGGGGACAGGCCTAATAGTGCACTTTGGATATTGAGGTACATTTCCTTCCTCCTTTAATTAAGACAGAAGGAACTCTTTGGAGAGGGGGGGGGGAAGCAGGGAGGTCTCCAGATGTCAGTCTAACAAGGTATACCAGATTAAGAAACCAATGGCATGTAGGTCAGGACTACTTTTATTGTATTGTAACAGCATCTGAATGTGCTTCTCCCTCCCTCCCGCTATCTTCAAGTGAACGTAGGAGGGGCTTGTCTGAGATGTTTTCTCATGTATCTTTGGCCCAGCCTCAATCCGCTCTTATCGATTGCCTTAATAGCAGCTCTTCCTCCTGCCTTCAAGGCCATTCCCTCTTCCCTGATATACTGGGAAATAGGAGGGTTTTAAAGAAGGCAAGAATATCCCACTCCCTTTTAATATGCACATAAAAAGGTGTTTGATTGCATGGTTGTGGTTACCACAGTTTGACTCTTTCCCCCCATCTTACAGCAACCTGCTAGACAAAGTTTAACATACTTTGTCAAAAGTAAGAACTATTCATATTCAGAGGAGCCTCCTTCAGAAGATTGATTCCTATAGAAATGGCTGCTCTAGAAAGGGTTTCTATCAAGAATTAGTTTTTAAAAGGTTCCAAAAGTGTTTCTTAAGTGTTTTATGGGCATAAAATGGTAAAATATATATTAAGACAAACATTTGACTGATGCTAAATAACTGTTTCCACTTACTATCAAATTTGACTTAAAGACAGACTTAGGAACGGACCTCATTCATAACTCAGGGACTGCCTGTATTTATTTACAGTATTTATAAGCCGCTCAAATGTTGTAGAACTCTGAGTAACATGCAACAACAAGAAGAATTTTTAATTATTATTAAATATTATGATTTGCATGATTATTGTTCTAATGCTTTTTATGTTGCTGCTATTAATTGCTTAGAGTCTTGATTATTAACATAGTATAAAAACCTCTGTGATAAATAAGTATTCTACATAAATAAAATCAATTTGAAGCGATTTGGAATATGCTACCAATAGAATTGGAGTACTATATTGTGCTTTATGGAATGAATTTCTTGCCAAATTTCTTGCCAAACTTCTCTTTCCATTTGGCAATCAAAGAAGAGCTACTACTGTATACCAGCTGACAAAACAGACTACGCAGTGGGGACAATCAGACCTACAGCAGAGTTTAGGTCTGTAATGTCCCTGTTCTAAAATACTACCTACATTGTGATGCATTTCAAAAGGGATTGGATGCTGTTCTTTACCAGAAGCAATACAATGAACAGGCAAACAGAGGCTTGTCAGCAACAGAACAAGAGTGTGAACAGTTATGGCCCTGAAACCAAAGCACAGAGCAGAGATAATTATGACAGCTGTCCCCCTTTAGCATACTGAAACGAGTGCAGGATATGATGGCACACACTTATAGAAATAAACTGAGAATTGATACTGTCTAGGAGAAGCCCTTATGTTGGAAGATGCACTGAATTGTGTCTTCCTGCCTAGTTTTGGAAAAGATGAGGACACTGGTTCAGTGCCAATTAAAACTATATAAACTATATAAAACTATATAAAGCTACAGATTAAAGAGGTTGAAGATCAGGATGTGTAACTTCAAGTGGCTGAAAAAATAATTTTGGAAGGTTGGCCTATAAATAAAAGTCAAATGCCCATAGGGACAAAAATATATTTTCAGTTTAAGAAAGAACTCAACATAAAAATAGGTTAATGATAGTATAATGCTACCGTAATAATATAAGATGATTTTATATTCTGTGGATAGATGCATGATTCCAACTTCACTTTGTAATACTGTAGATGTATGGAAAAAAATATTAGTTACACATGACTAATTGAATTGAAGCTGCTTGTTATGAACTTAAGGATGTATTTATTGGCCTGGGATAAGGACCTGGAACTTTGCACTAGACCACTGTTCTCCAACATTTCTGGACTGGGGCGGGTGGGTGGGGAGACAGCACAGTTCTGTGTGAGTGGCCAGCAAGTGCACATGCAGTTCCATTTGCATGAGTGGTGTGCATGTGTGCCTACCACTCACACAACCGGCTGTTTCCTAGGACCAGTTCAGCAGGTTTTGACCGGTTCTAGGGAACCGGTAGTGGAAATTTTGAGTAGTTTGGAGAACCGGTAAATACCACCTCTGACTGGCCCCGCCCCGCCCCATCTATTCTCTGCCTCCCAAGCCCCAGCTGATCGGTCGGAAATGGGGATTTTGCATTAACCTTCCCCTGGAATGGGGTGGGAATGAAGGTTTTACACTATCCTTCCCCTGCCTCACCCACTAAGCCACGCCCAAGACAAGCCACGCCCACAGAACCCGTAGTAAAACTTTTTGAAACCCATTACTGGCCCAGTTGCAAACACTTTGCAACCCACTAGTAAGCCGCAGCCCACAGACAGGACCCCTGCACTAGACCACTCAAGAAGAGCTATTCATTTTTAAAAGAAATCAGTACGATATCTTACTACGGTATTACTATTAGTCCAATTTCTGAGAAACTGATGAATAGAATGGTTTGACTCTAGCATGGGATTAACATACCATGAAATTTGTCATCTATACCTAGGCCCTATATGACAATCATGTTTGTTCTGACCCACTAAACAGAGATGCTCAATTAATGGGATTAAATCCATATTCAAGACACTAAACTTCCCACCTAGTGGGATCAATCAATAGTTAGATCAATTCCCAAGGAGGGCCTGTTAAAGGACAGTTCAGAAAAACAGAAGTACAGAACACCATTGATTGTCACCTACAGCTTACACGCAAGCCTCTTCCTCTTCTTTCATCCCCATAGCAATATTGATAGATTACACCAGAAAGGGAGACAGCGGTTTATGTCAACGGAACTGTCAGAAGAAAGGCTTGCGTTGGCTGATTACATAAAAGGCAGCCCAGAACAAGCACTGATGCAAGTTAACATTTGGAACTTCTTGAATGTGCAGGAAACAAAACATGAATATTGAAATTATGTAATAAAAATGAGACCAGAATGCTTCCAAGAAAAAAAGCATTACATGGTCAATTTCTACAAAAGATCAGGGGGAAAGTGGATACTATATGAATGCATATGGAAGGTGGATGTTCTGGAGTATTTCAAGACATGTTCTAAGTGTGTCAGCTGAGACTGCTTCATTATTCCCAGTTTGACTTTCTTTTTCTGCACTCTCTTGGGATGAAAATAGGCTATATTTAAACTTGAATGCAAACAAACAAACAAACAAACAAATACATTGCTCAGTTCCTACTGTGCATTTTCGGTTAGACATGCTCCGTATGCTAACACTGCTGGAAACCCTGCAGCATATTTAATTGATTAATGTAGGATTTTTCCTCTTTTAAATAAAGTGAAAACACTCATTTTCCATGTAAATTCATTGAAATATGATTGCAGCCTCCTTTGATCATATGAAAATAAACCCCATGCTGGAACACTGGTAACTGTGACAACCCCCTTCAGATGACTTCCTGATGAAGTTCAAAGAGTCCGTTGCCTTGACACTTTTACTATTGAGATGTGCCAGAAACTCATTACTCACATCCAGGCAGCTTGCTTTTTATTTATTTATTTTATTATTTCTAATATTTTTGTCCCAAGTGATTTCTCTCTTTTACTCCAGAAGCTGGAAGGGGAAGAGATGAGGCTAATTGTAGGTTATTGATTGGTGGAGCTGCATCAAGGGCATAGAGTAAGTTGATGATACCTATCAAAGAAAAATAGGTTATTGGAATGCCTTGAGTATCTCAGAAACTCCAGTATTAAGTCCCTCTAATCATTGGATTGCTGCTTGAGAACTTTCTTTTTCTTTCCTGCTTCACCTTTTAGATGTTAGCTGATAAGAAGGAAGGATGAGAACGCAGGTAATGTGGGAAGAGGACAGTGTTTGGTCAACCACTAGATGACAGCAGCAATGCACTTTCTTTCACTCAGATCAGACTTGGAAGGAGGACACTATGGGCATCAGGGAGGTAAGGAGATCCCTCTTTAAACGTTGAGATACTGTGATGATGAAGACTCTGTCAAGTTTACCTTGATTCCTGGTAACCACATAGACAGATTGAAAGTTTCTCAGCAAACAAATTGGACAAATCTCATTTTATGTTTTGGCCCATCTGGCTTTTTTCTTTTATAAAAAAATGTATTTGTTCATAAATCTATTCACTATTTTCCTGAATTCTTTCTAGTGTCAGTTCTTGTCTTCCTAGCAGATTCTATCCTTCTTCCTGTATTTTCCCCTCCTATTTTCGAGCACAATCTTTTCCATTATTTAGAATTTAAGTTCTAAATAATTTTAATTTTTAGTGAATTTTAAAAAGTTGACAAACCTTTTTATAATGGACGTTTCCGTTTTATTAATCAGAATATTTCTATACTAGCTATTCAAAGTGTATTTTGAAGTCCATCAGAGTTTCTGTAGGGAATGTTTCCTTTGAAAGATTGGATTGATGTCAATTGAGAGCAGATGCCATTGATAGATAATGTTAATGTTAGATAGGATGCTTGATGCAGGGGGTTGGACTAGGAAATCTCCAAGGACCCTTCTAATGATAATTGGATTGTTATTCTATTATATTGAGGATTTATTTGTTTGTTTATTTGTCTGCACAATTCCCAAACAACTCTGGACAGCTTGCAACTATAAAACCAATATATAGAAAATACAACCAACCAGAAGAGCATGATAGAAGAGCTCATTCCAGAGGGCAGGAATTATGCAGAAGGGATGCATCTTGTGAGGTCCTGTCAGGATGTCTTTCTTTAATGGACAGGATCCAGAATGCAGCTACCTTGCTGGACCAAATCAAATTATGAGACAGAAATCACAATCTTTTTATTTAAAAATCTATTTGAATCTGTTTGACCATAGGTATTCTGATTGGTAGCCATGTATCTCACTGTATTTCTGCCTGAACTGGGTTATTTTAGTGGCATATCTCAATAAACTATCAATCTTTTTTGTCAAGTTGTGTCTTAACTTTTCCCTTGTTCCTTCCTCTCCAGGAACTGCAGAGCCGTCAGTTCTGGTGTAGCCTATTGGCAGAAGCCACAGGTACCCTTATCTTTGTCTGGATAGTGCTGGGTGCTTCCTCTCCCGCTGGTCCTAAAGATGTGCTGCCTACTTCACTCCAACCAGCCCTTGCTGCAGGACTGGTAGCTATCAGTTTGGCACACTGCTTTGGTAAGATTAGTGGTGCCCAAGTCAACCCCGCACTCACTATGGCCTTCCTGTGCACTCGTAAACTGGATGCTCTGCATGCCTCAAGCTATATTCTAGCCCAGTGTCTGGGTGCCATCTTAGCATCAGGCTTTTTTTATCTCATGTTACCCAGCTCAGCCATTGGGCAATTGGTCACAAAGGTAAGCTAGTTACTTCTCTTTCTTTCTCTTCCCAATGATCTCCCTTCCTATTAGGCAGTGGTCCCCAATCTTTCCAGTGATGCAGAGCAGCAGCGGTGGTGGTTGTGGTAGCAGTGGAGCGGGGGGGGGGAGATGGTTTTGCACGCCCACACAATGCTTGCGCAAATGGAGATTCACACGCTCAACTGCCACTTGCCTGGCCTGGTTCCCAGCGTGTCATGGAGTTGGGAGCCCCTGCTATAAGACATCACAGGAGATGGATATTAACTTTGCCTGCTATATCAAGAACCAAAAATGAAACTGCATTACATGTCCCAGTGCTCTATGTCAGGAGCCCACAGTGCTTCTTCTCTACTAAATAACCTGATTCAATATCACTATCACTGGCTAAAGAAAAATGGAGCTGAAGAAGTCACCTTCCTTCATTGTATCAAAGCATGCTACTCCTATCAGTTGTTTATTAGATTTATTTCCTTACAGTGGGATCTCTCTTTCCTCCATTCCCTCAACTAAAACCGTGTAAAATAGGGTGATATAAGAGAGTAACTGATTCCAATTATTCAGCACATTTTCGCACATGAGGATGGACTTGAATTTGTGGTTCACAGGTTCTAATCCAATACTTTTACTGCTATCCACCAGCTACCAAAAGTTCTTTGATTCCTAGAAAATCTGCTTGGGAAGCCTGATTTTGCTAACTACACATAACATTTGTGAATTGTTTTACTCTTTGTTGCTTCCTAACTTTATTCTCACCTGCTGGGATGGTAATTATACAAACTTTCAACAACCCATTGCCTTCTTGTCCTTTTCCTTTCCATCAACGTTCAAAGTAATTGGCTGTGGCAAAGGGTGGAAATTTATTTTAGATTTTTATCCAGTCTATTTCTATAACTCAAGGAAGCTGATCCTGGCACTGCATTGTTCTGGTCAGAGAGCTCTGGTGTTGTTCTTAGGATCTGTTGGAGTCACTCTTCCAACTTAGTAATCACGGGTCCAAGTGCTCCAATCACCACTGGGGACCACTTTGGCCTTTACTTTCCACATCCTCTCCAGAGCTTCCTTTGGGTCCTGGTACTTCTCCAGGTTCTCATACTCCTTCTTGTTGTCGTTGGTTTCTCTTGGCACCACTACATCCATCATCACCACCATCATCTCCTGTTCTTTGTCTTCTACCACAATTTTTGGTTGATTGGCCAGTAGCTGCCTGTTTGTCTGGATCTGGAAGTTCCATAGGATCTTAGCCCTGTTATTCCCCATGACCTTCTGTGGAATCTTCCATCTGGATTTGCAAGGGTATAGCCTATACACTGTGCAGATGTTCCTGTACACAATTGTCAGCTACTTGGTTATATTGTTCAGTGCATACTGTTCCTTCCTGCACATGTACCTTGCCATTATGTGTTGGATTGTGTCTAAGACCTCTGAAGAGTTCGCATCTCAGATCTTGTTTAGGGTAGTAGAATCCTGCTTCTATGGGTTTGATGCTCAGTGCCTGTTCTTGTGCTGCTACAATCAGTGCCTCAATGTTGTCTCTTAGTCCAGCCACGGATAGGATTTTCCAATGTCTGCCACTTCTGCTGTTTGTCAATGGTACATCCTATGCACCATCTTGTTCTGCCATTGCATTGCCTCTGCTTGATCTTTCTCCTGTATATGCTGCTACTGATCTTCCTCCAAGTGTGCTGCTGCCTCAGGCATTCTCTTGGCAGCTCATCTTTGGCTGCCATCTTACTGATGTCTTCCTGGATGCTCTGGGCTTTATCCAGGACTATAGCTTCGACAGTCTCTCATATATATCAGAGGTGGGCTCCTACCGGCACGGACTGGTTCTGCCGAGTGGGTAGTAGGCCGCTGGTGACATTACGGAGCCGGTTCTATTGCTCCATGGGCGTTACCATCATTTAAAAAAATTTTGTTTTTTGGGGAAAACAAATGTTATTTATTTATTTATTTTGTGTTTTTTTCTTCTTCTGCGCATCCAGTTTCCGGCAATGCGCATGCATCGCCATCTTGTTTTTGCCTTTTGTTTTTAATTTTTCAGATATTTTGTTTTTGTACTGCGCATGCCCCTGAGATTCACTCTCTTTTTTGATACACATCAGTTACTGGAAGTTGTTTGAAATAGCTGTTTTGCTTTTTTGCAATTAAAATAAGTACCTTTATTTTTTTCTGGGCCTCTTTCAATGGTGGTTCATGGCTCAGTTGGGCTTGTCGGCTGGAAAAGGAGGTTCAAAATAGGTGCATAGGATGTACCTGAGCACCACACGACAGGGTGAGCTCCCATCCTCGCTCCAGCTCCTGCTAACCTAGCACTTCGAAAGCATGCAAATATGAGTAGATGAATAGGTACCAGCACAATTGGGTGGGAAGATAACAGGGCTCCGTGATATCATGCTAGAAACTACAGAATGTCATTGGACAGCGCTGGCTCAATGGCCTTGAAACAGAGATGAGCACTGCCCCTTATAATCGGCAATAACTAGCAGAGTAAAATCTGCAGGGACCTTTTTACCTTTTTACCTTTTAATGGCTCCAGTTTAGCCTGCTGGACAAAAGTCTGACAGAAATACAATTTACTACAATTATTTATATAGATTTGTCCCTCTGCTTTGCTCTGTACTCACATTTGCATGCTTTCGAAATACTAGGTTGGCAGTTGCGGGAGTGAGGATGGGAGCTCACCCTGTTACGTGACAGTCAGGTACATCCTATGCACCTATCTTGAACCTGGGCTGCCCATTTTTGCAGCTGACAAACCCAGGTGAGCCATTGAACCCTCACTGAAAGACGCGCAGAAAAAAAAGATATTTATTTTCTATGAATATGCGCAATTTATAAAGGTTATGTTTTAGTCTTAATCTAAGATGGACATCGCATATTTTCAAGCATAGCAAAGAATAAATCATTAGCTGTACTGTTATAATGACAAAATAAGGAGCAATCTTATTTGTATGAGTTTAATTACATCTTTCCCATATCAAGTTTTTGGTTGTCGTTTAGAGTCTTCACATCAAACATTAACTGTGCCAGCCTATTCATTTTATATCTCATCAGTTAATATCTGAATTGTTTTGATTACCCCAGTTCTGTTAATATCGCAAAAATTTAAAAATAATAATTTTTAATTATTAAACAAAATACAATAACATTTTAAAATCATAAGGGCTCTTTTAATATAACCTGTCTAAAAATATTGTAGATTAACTGTTTTGAAATCATGCAAGTAAACTGTCTCTGATTTCTGCTGAATTCATAGATTTCTTAGCAACGATGTGAAAATAGCTTGTCACTGCTTTCTTCTAGGATGTATATACCCCAAGCAGTCTTGTATCCAAGTGGCCTGTGCAAAGTTTCAAAAACATTTGGACTGAAGAATATTTTATGGGACAGTAAAAACTTACGCAGGTTAATATGTCAAGTTCTTGGATGACTTGCAAAAGATCTCCACCTACACTTTGAACCCTTCCTTCTTCCCCTTCTTCCTTTTAGGTCAGCACTGAGGGGAATGCTGGACAGGCTCTGGGGATGGAGCTGTTTTCCACTTTCCAGCTGGCTCTCACCATTTTTGCTGTAGAAGATCACCGGAGACATGAATTAGGGGATCCTGCCGGGATCTTGGCTATTGGTTTCTCTGTGATAGCAGGAGCTCTGGCTGCGGTAAGAGCCCTGGCAAATAAGTGCTCCAAAGTGCACCCAATTTCCTGATACCAGAGCTCCAGATTCCCCCCCAAAAAATGTTCCATGAAGCAACCTTTAATTAAGATTGATTTTAATTGAGGTTAATTAAATTATATGCTTGTATTCAGCTGGTGATCTTTAGTCCTGGTCTAAAGCTTCATTTTTGTTCAGTGGAGCTCATCCTCTGTAAAAGGATCCCTTTCTAAAAAGTGCAATTACAGCTTTTATCCATAGGGTTTTTGTCCATGGACAGTAACAAAACTGGAATGATTCTTAAAGAGAAAGTCCTGGAAGTCAAAGTAACAAAATGAATTGAACCTACTTCTGTAGGAGTTAGATTGTTGAGTGTTTTAATATTCTAAATCTGAATCTGCAGCCTACCAAATACGGTATCTTGCCACCCTGAAAATGCCTATCACAGAGCTTTTTCTCAGGCTTAATTTAACTTACTTTCATCCACGCAGCTGGAAGGCAGCTTTAATAGGAACCCCTACCAGGAGCACATCTGCCTTTCATGGCTGGTCAAACCAGTTGAGCATGTCTTGCTATATTGTAAATTTTATAGAGATCTAAACAGTAAACCTATTTTGCCCATTAAACTACCCAGGGACATGCAGCCTCCTGCTACTTCTACGGTTGTAAACTTTTGCATAGCAGCTTTGCACAGCAACAGATAATGAACAGTCAGTGGCAAAACTGTAATCCATCTCTCTCAGCAACTGTAGCATATAATTCCCTATTGCGTTTTACATTCCTGTGTGTTATACTGCGTGCTGCTTTATTATCTGGATATTTTAGGAAGCTATCTTAAGTAGCTGGCCTTTAACTGTAATAAAATAAAAAAATGTTCATCTCCCGTAATGTTAGGCTATGTTAGCCTGGTGAGATAATCCAGACAAGAAGAGTAACCAGAAGTACTAGCTCTTTCTTTATTGTAAGGTTACATTAACAGAATCTTGCAAGACTGACAGTATCCCCTTCTCCTTAAAAAAATCAATCCTGTTACATGATAATTATCCAGTCTTCCTCCTATCTCCCAAGGTCATTCCCACAGACCATTACAGGCTAGAACTAGGAAAATTCCAATTCTAGTTCACTTTGGCCACCAAAGCTCCTCGGATAACTTTAAGCCAGTCTCTCCCTCCCTCTCTCCAATTCTCTCCGCCCAACCCACACAACAGAATTGCTGTGATAGGAAAAAGCAGGAGGAAGGAGTGTGCAGAGTATACCGCCTTGAGCTCTTGGAGCTAACAGCCCCACTGAAAACTAAAATAATTAATTAATTGTGAGGGATGGTGTCTTCAAAGGGGGAACTGATGTGATGAATTACAGTGAAGTGGCAGTTTCTCAGGAAGGAGGAAGCATAGTCCAAGGACTCGGGCAAGACAAGAGGTAGCCCAGCCCAGAGTTGGATAGGAGACAAAGGAGAAGAGAGTTAAGAAGAGCCGCTTCCTGAATCTCCCAGGGTATCTCCATCAGGGTGATAGTAGTAAAGGTTACTCTGGCAAGATTCCGTATATTGTGTGTAAGCAAATAAAGAACTGAACTGTGGCTGGTTTGCTCTATAGCATTCTTGGACAGAGCCTGACATCAATACCTTAAAAATGCTCAAAATTTCAACAGATGTGTATACATATTACATACGATTGTGTGGTATTTTGGAGCCTGTATGCCACACCTGATCCTAAGGTGAAGTTTCCAATATAGTCGACATAAGCAAAGAAATAGATTTCCTCAGGGCAAAACCTAAACTTGTTTAAATTTAATTACATGTTAATTGAAAAATGCCATTAATACGATTACTACCTACAGTATGTATTTAATAAATTCCTTCCTCCTATTAAAAATTACAATGCGTAATACAGTCAGTCCTAAAAGGTAGAGTGGATCAAGGAATATACTGTAGCTCTTGCCTTGGCCTCATTTTAGTCTTGGTAATGGTTCTTCCCTCTCTCTCTTTACTGAACTGTTTGTGGATCCTTTCTGGAATATTGGTTTTGCTGCTATTGTTATTTTATTCCACCTTTCTTGCATATAACAAGGCAGAGAACATACCAAATATTCTTACCCCCTATTTCTTCCAGAACAACTCTGTGAGATGGGTTAGCCTGAAGTCACCCAGCTGGCTTTCATGTCAAAGGTGGAATTAGAACTCGTAGTCTCCTGTTTCCTAGGCTATCACCTTCACCTTTACCCCAAACTGATTCCGGCCAAGAATTTCAGGGAGAGTAAATAGTCCCGAAGCTCAGCCAATGCTCCAGCAACAGCTAGAAAGATGACCTTTAAAAAAACAATAAACAGGAAAAACTTCATAGAACAATCCTCCAAGGGAGGAATTGAAACACCATTGCAGCTTATATCAAACTTATATTTCCTAGGGTACCTTCTCTGGAGGCAGTATGAATCCAGCCCGATCTTTGGGTCCAGCTGTCATCACAGGATTCTGGGAACATCATTGGGTGAGTGCGTTACTGCAATGGTGAGGAATGGCTTACTCCTATGGAGAAGAATTAACCTGAGATTCTCCATCTCTTGGGTGCCCTGGAGGGAGGGGAGGTCAATTTTAGTAGCTGTCTCTGGATTGCCTACCCAAGAGAAACGCTCCATTTTACTGCCAGATAACTTTCTGGAAGTTCCGATTTAGGACGACCTTGAACGGATGGTCATATTCAGCGTTTGAGTCTATAACTTGGAACTTTTAAAGTATTTTTCTGATGCTGTATTGAATTTTCAAAGTGTTAATATAAGCTACCCAGAACTTGCTGGAGAATAGAGACACATGTTTCTATTTTTAAAAGTAGTATTTAGGTTTACCTTACACTCCCATCTTTACTGGTTTCAGCCAGTGTTAGGTATTTTATCCCCTCCAATATGGGTTTCACTGCTTTCCTCTCTCTCTCTCTCCTAGTCTTCCCTTATGCCCATCTGTATGTTGCTTGAGCCTTGATAGGATTCTTTACAACCACGTTTTTGCCAATCTGTTGGATATTACGTGATCTTCTCCCACCCTTCCAAGGGCTGATATATATACTGCTTCAGAAACTACATCATGGCTCTCACACGACCTCTCATATTTACTTTCCAGGTGTATTGGCTCGGCCCTATTCTGGGTGCTGTTCTGGCTGGAGTATCCTATGAATTCTTCTTTGCTGACAGTGCTTCACGGGAAAAGCTTGTTGCCTGCCTGACCTGTCGCGACATTGAGATTGTGGAGGCGGCCAGCATGTCTCGGTCTTCACTCTCTGCTGCTGCTCAGGCAAAATCACCTGACAAGGAAGAACATGGCACTGAGTAGGAAGCTACAGCAATCCCCCATCTCTTTGTCTTCTTGTAAAGCCTCTGTTCAGCTTCCAGCTTCCTTCCCCCTTATGCAGCTTCATATATATTTATATCTGCACTGGCATTAAGTGTTCTGAGGTTGGTGTTCTTAAAGCACAGCACTGCCATCATGACCTTACCAGAATCTCTTCAGAGTTTACAACATTAATAGTATCAAATTAGTAATCCAAGGAAGGATAGAAGCCAGGATTCCTAGATTCTCATTGTTTTTAGATAATAAGACCTAGTGCGTGATGCTCGTCAACTTGGTGACTCCTCCTTTGCCACCATCAGTCTCCATACCCACCTGACTGATTTTAGATACACTTAATTTAAAACACATGTAAATAAAAGCTCATGTAAATCCCACAAAGATCTCAGAAGTATTCTTAGAGACTAAAAATGATTGCTGCATAAGAGCCCAGTGCTTCGTTTGGAAGTACGTTTGCCTGCCAAGAAAAAGGGAAAGAGAGCCGAGGTGGTGCAGTGGTTAGAGTGCAGTACTGCAGGCTACTTCAGCTGACTGCTAGCTGCAGTTCGGCAGTTCAAATCTCACCAGG
>JANHFT010000105.1:4420-15857 GCA_032467955.1 Pseudoxenodon macrops | reverse complement strand
GCTGACTCTGTAAACAGCTTAGAGAGGGCTGTAAAACACTGTGAAGCGGTATATAAGTCTAAGTGCTATTGCTATTGCTATACGAGTAAGATCTTGTAGCACGGCCTCCAGGTTTGGGGAGGCCTAGTAAAAGTTCTACTGTCCAGTAGTTCAATATGTTGTCCTTGATTACTCCTGTGAGGGCAGAGGTTTTATGGAGGTGCTCATGATATGCCCTAGAAATGGGTAGACCTATGGGCCATCCCCCCCCCAATTGCTAATCCCATGATCTAGTGACAAGATCTAAGAAAAAAATGGCTGTTCCAGTTTTTGTTCTAAGGACTGATATAATAATCTGAGAGAAAGGATTGGAAACAAGGCCTCCTGCCTTCTGTTCCAAACTCTTTATTTTATTTCATAGTCTTAGACAAAAGCTTTTCTCCAGATCTATGTCTCATCTGTATTATACCACTGTATAGTACTATAGTGTGTATTGGTGTATCTATGGGCAATTAAAAGTAGATTGTCAAAACCCAAAGGTGTTTTTTCAGGAGGCAATTGGACTTTCTTGTTTTTTCTTTTGAAGACGTTTCACTTCAAGAAAGTCCATCTGCCGCCTGAAAAAGCACCTTTGGGACAACTATGACCTGGATGACTGAGAATCTTTGCAGACTTTTAGATTGTCAAGAATTTCTAATTTTTCATTGCTTGACAACCAGCCACAATATTACTCCTTTACTCCTAAATTACATTGCAAATACTCAAGTATTCAGGACCAGTGCCTAGGTTCCAAAGTTCTCCCTTCAGAATGTTATGTGAACTTTTTTTTCTTCCAAAATTCAACTTAGCGGAACCAGAGTTCTAGTCAAAGCCAGAACAGATTCTGGAAGCCTGAGAACCCTCATGAGCAAACATTTCAGGAAAAGCAGCGTGTTTCTCTTTGCCACATGGATGGAGTTTGACAAGAGGCCTAAGCCAACACACTCACACCCACCCCTCAACCTGATGTGCAATAAAATACGAGACTGTGATTGAGCATGCATATGCTGATTCTCCTCTCCTGTGTCCTTCAAACATGCTGGCCCTGGTCAAATGCTGAGCCCAGCATATCCCATTGTCCTTGCTTCTTTCCGACTTGGCAGTTTTTCCTCAACTTGCCCAATCCCAGAGCAGGCGGATAAATCCCCTACAGCAGAAAGAGAATTAGAGTCTGTTGAACAGTTCTGATTAAATAGCTGCTTCAAAATGCTACGGTGACAAATATTCCAGAGAGGCCTCTTTTGAAGCACAGAGGGCCCTGCTGGTTTTATCCTCATCCCTTCACTGAGAAGTTAACCCATAAGACCCCACCTCCACAGATTTATTTCTACCTTGGTTCTTCTCTCAGTTTAGCTTGATTTGCTTATTCATTCTTTTTTTTTTTTATAACTGGCCCCAATCCCAGTGGATTCTGAGCAGGGTATAACAAGGTCAAGAGGAATAATAAAAACCAATAATAAACAATTATAGCAAACTGTGCAAAAACTAAACGTCATAGAAACCCATAAAACTACACTATTGATCTTAGGAAGAAAATAACATGGATTAGAAATGTTTTAGCTTGTTTAAGCAGGGCTGGGGTCATCTGGACCTCCAGGAGGTAAATATTCCATAAAATGGGGGCCATCCCTCTGAAGGCCTGTCGCCTGGTTCACACTGTGTGTACTTTTGGAGGAGAAAGGACCCGCAAAAGACTCTCTTGATACCTTGTCCGGATGTGCAGAATCAATTCTGCCAAGGTATTTCCTTATACATCCTGGTGCTTCCTCTTAAGATTTTTTATCATACAATTACCGTTGCCTCATTCAGAAATGTTACAGGGATCCAAACATTATTTTTCTTATCTGCAACTATTGGGTTGAAGACTACCTTTGATAGGGGCTTTCATGTTGGGTTTGGTATTTTTCTTCTTTTCCATTGAAAAACCATATATCTACCATATAGATAATACCACTCTGGGGTGGCAGAAGAGACATTCAGCCAAGTGACAGAGACTCATGTAGCCTGCTTACCTTGCTTTATGGCAGAAGATGGCATTTTTTGTTTACAGAGAGATATGTGATATCATTCAATATAATAGTTGAACTGCAGGGATGGTGATGGAGTATAGAATACAAAGAGCTGTTTATCTGCAACATATTTTGTTGGTAGGAATTATTGGTGATATGGTAGGGAGTTGAAGTTCAATACATCAGCAAAACAGTAGGTTTGGGAAGGCTGAAATACAGTAGAGCATTCTCAACTGTTCCTTATGGTTGCTGATTCCAACGGCATCAGCTAGTAGGGTAGCATTAGCAGCAACTTCCCACAACTAAAGTAAGCCTTAGTCACCAAACTAATACTCAGGAACCATAATTATGTCTTAGCCATTAGGACCATCAATATATCTTGAATGTTGTGAATGATATCCTATCCCATCCCATAGCATCTAGTGAGTACCAATTTATTTTGTTCTATTTTAAACCATAACAATAATATTTATAGTTAATAGCTCTCATCCTCCACAGTTGTTCAATAATGATATCCCCCAGCTTGTGAGCTAAATCATTAGATCTCAGTCTAAAAATAGCTCTAAGCTGGGGGTGTGTGTGCGGTAGATAGTGGAGGAGAAATAGGTAGTGATAAATTGGATAGAATTGCGGGAATCCCTGAGATAAACTAATGTTGTTTGTACTGATAGCTCCTACCACCTTGCATCAACTCACTGGGATGACCAGCATTATGGGAATTTTATTTCAACTAAATTGTGCAATCAGTTGTGCAATCCTGTATTAAAGATGCTATAGATTCTTGGATTGATAGTGAATTGTTTCAAAAGAAAAAATATCAGAAGACAGCTGGGGGGAAAATACTGTACAGCAAATACAAGAACACCATACAACATCAGACGTGATTCCAGTGTTCCGTGCCAGTCAAAACAATCTCACAAAGAGTTTTGTCAGAGAGAGGGGCTTTTCAAACCTGTACCTAACGCTAGGAAAAATATCAGAAGCAAAAACATTCAGAGCCTGAGCTGATTTTAATCAATGGTCATGATAGGACTACCCACCCAATCTTCTAGGAGAAAAATGTCCAACGATATAAAGAGAAATGGTTCAGAGCTACAAAACAAAGCAATGTATTGGTATTTTTTTTAAACAGCTAATGACATGTGCTCAAACTCTTATCTCATTGTATCCTATGGAGGAATCCAGGAGGAAGGGGGGGGGGATACAGAAAATGTAAAATCATAAAATGTCTGACATGACTTTAGTTTCCAGTCCTAGTCAGAAACAATTTCATAAAGAATCTTAAGAAAGACTGGATCTTTTCCCATTCACATCTAACTTTAGCATAAACTTGCGGCTGACAACAATTATTTTTCTGCCGAGTACCAGTGATGCTGCCTTCATCTTGCCTCCAGCCAATGAGGGAGACAGCCTTAACGCTTCCTTGGTGCAGCGTTTCTCTTCCCCTACTTCCCATTTATTCAAGAACAGTCACAAGGTGTGCAAAATCTTTTATTTATTAGATTTGTATTCCACCTTTATTGTTTTTATAAATAACGCAAGGTGGTGAAGATTCCTAATACTCCTTCCTCCTCCTATGTTCCCCACAACAACAGCCCTTTGAGGTGAGATAAGCTTTGACAGAATAACTGGCCCAGCTTTCATGCCCAAGGCAGGACTAGAAGTCACAGTCTCCTTGATTTCTCTAACCATTTAACCCTACACAAAACTGGTTCTCTATCAGGCTGTTAGGTCTGATGTTGGAGTAGCAGAGAACTGACACGAACATCTCCATGCATCCCGTTTCTGTAGTGCTTTCCTTCTCTTCTGGAACCTTGAGGAAACCCTATCACCTTAAATCTTGCTACCCCAGAATGCATCCTTACTGGGCATTCAGAATAGAACCTTCCCATGTTGCTGACTATACAATTGTAGTGCATTATGCTGTATAGGCAGGGATTGGCTTCCCCACTAGTCAAAATCTGAATGTCATCAATCCCTAATCACTGTATAGGATGTATGCTGGAGCAAGGATTGTAAGGTCCCAGCACTCTGCTCAATCCAATTTTTCCTGTTTGTTTTTCCAAAGGACTGATGAACTATTGGTCTAATGACTACTACTTGACAATGTTGTCTCTCTTGACTGCAACATAATCATCCTTCATTAATAATTTGTGCTGCTTAATTGTGGCCTCTGACATAACGTTCCTAAGAACTAGGTATATCTAAAAGAAGTGTTAAACTCTGTGGTGTTCTGTAATACATGCCATAACATTTTCCCAAAATAATTATTCTGTTGACCTGTCAACCTACAGATCTTAAGTGGCAAGAGAGAGATCATGGCTTCTATCTAGCAATCAACCAGATTTGTGCAACACTGGATAAGTATAGTTAAAGAGTTGGATTTTGAGAATGGGTTTCCCCCCCCAATCTGTGTGCAGGTGGACAAGTCAACCTATTATTCAAAGCATAGCACCTAGAGCAGTTGCAGAAGTTGAGTTCCAATCTTTCTCTTAGAACAACAGAAAATCAGAGGAAGGCCCTCTGTCCATCTCCCATGCAACATGCATGGAAATGGTATTCAAAAACAGGAATGGTACCTGTGAAATATCCGTCTGTCAGGTGCTTTGGGTTATAGTCTCTCAGTTTAGGAAGCAACAATTTCAACTGACGGAATTATTAGAACAACAACAAAAAATAAACCACAAATTGGCTGCAGAAGCCTGGTTTCTGGTCTATGCCAAAACAGCCGTGCACCACAGGTACAGAACCTAGTGTCCAAATGAAAGGAGGAAGTCCAAATGCAAACCTGACAGATCAACCTGGACTACATCGTCTCAAGCCCTTCTCCATGTTCTTAGGACTATCCATATGGATGGCCTTCTGCTGGCATAACATTGAAAACACTACTTGTATTCCAGGGCATCTAAAGTTATCTTCATGCTCCCATAACAGCAGACTAATAATGAGACAGAAGCAACGTACAAAGAAGTATGTTCAGTACTTTCTGGACATACTTATGTGGCGGTGGAGATGCACTCAGAGGCGACAGAGATATAGTACCGTAGTGCTCAAAATAGCACCACAACATCAATCAAAATAGCAAACTCTATACCAGTATAGTTTTCTGACAACTCATGAATTAGTTGAGAGCTCTTCAATTCAGCAACGGAAAAAACTAAAGAGACAATATCCAATGACAGCAGTGGACACTTCCCTGGCAATCACACACATGATCCAAAAATGACATGTCACAAGTAGTCAAAACCTCTGGCTGGTTGCAAATGTTGGAAATGAGGTTGTTTCCCTCTCATGCACCTCTGCATTGGGAAGGACATTCAAGTGGCCCCCCCAACCCTCCAACCCGCTAATGTGGATTGTGAAGGAGGACTATAAACCCATCTTCCATAGTTCCCAATGAATGTCACTTGAAGCCATTTGCTTGGGATCTTGCTACAATAATTACTAAGAAGAAAATGGAAGTAAATCATCAAAGCAAGGAAAAGGGAAAAAATGGAAATGAAAGAGTTCGAATTATTGGAGTTAAAGCTCTGTTAGCATCTACAGGAGCTAGAGATCGGCTTATGCCTAAACCTTTAGGTCAGAGGGTGAAGAGTTAAGAGATTCCAATCAGTCAATCTGAGTTCCCACCTCCTGGGCTGGACTAGACTAGCAAACCTTATAAAGTTCACAGCCACAATACAAAACAAGGGGCTTAGGTAGAGGGGTGGTGCAGCAAGCAGCAGTGAGCTTCAAGACCATCCTGCTGCACCCTGCTCAGTCTCTGTCCTCCTCCTGACCCGTCATGTGGGAGGCACGCTTATCCTCCTTTTGGAGAGCTGTTTTTGCCGAGTTCTTCGGGACTATGTTCTATGTGTTTTTTGGGCTGGGGGCTTCCCTTCGCTGGATTGTTGGCCCCTTAAATGTTCTACAGGTGGCCCTGGCTTTTGGCTTGGTAGCCGCCACCATGGTGCAGTCTCTAGGCCATGTAAGCGGTGCCCACATCAACCCAGCTGTTACCATGGCCTTTCTGTTGGGCTCGCAGCTTTCCCTCTTCCGTGCTGTCTTCTACGTGGTGGCCCAGGTGTTGGGAGGACTGGCCGGTGCAGCTGTGCTTTATGGAGTCACCCCGGCAGCACTACGGGGTAACCTGGCACTCAACACGGTAATGGGATCATGCAAAGCTGTCTCAAAATGTTTTTAAGAGGGGGGTATCCCTACAGCTGTAGACAAGAAACGAGTTAGCATTGCTGTGTGTAGGAGGTTCTCTAAAGGGCTGCACACTGTGCCCTTTAAAATCTGGATTACTAGGGAGATTATTGGGAACCAGAATAATGAAGCTACAAAGTATATCCCATATAGGAGGGCTTGTTAACCCTAAATCTAGTAGGACGAAGCTGCTAGCAGAGAACCTGAAACAAGGATTGAAATATTTTCATGGGTATATTATTTTCATCTCAAGAAATATCTTGGAGTAGTTATTGGGTAAAAGCCAGATTGCCCAGGATACTCAACGTATGTGTTTGTATGAGTACAGAGCATAAAGGAGAATACGATAGAATTTTATATCAGTGTAATTCGGATATAGTAAGAAAATTAGTTAATGAGAGGGAGGATGAGAGAGATACATATTATTATTTTTAGGATGGTAAGGGTGATATCAAAGGCACTTTTTATGAAAGAATGTTATCATTGTTGTAGCTTTAAATCAAACCTGCAGTTAGTTTTGAAGTAAATCACTTCTAGTACATTTCGAAAGAAAAGCAAGCATTACTTTCCCAACCAAATCTTTGGATTCCCCAAGATGGCTGGTTGATCATATCAGAGAACATTGTTCTTGTTAAAAACAATCTTAATTTTAAGGTTTTCAGATATATTACTCGAAAGCCCAGATTTGCTTGATGGTGATTGGGCAACATATAAATTTAGCAAAGAAAAAATATTATGTGTGAGTTAGCATTAAATCTAATGAACTTTTCTACGTGAAAACCCTTCCATTCTTGATGTAAAAACCCACTTTACTGCTAGAACATTCCCTGATGGAAATCGGCTAATACTATCACTATTACTAATTGTGAAACTTATTTTTGTTTGTGTAAAAAAAGTAAAGTTAGAAGTTTGTGCAAAAACACAGGAACATTTCAAGTGAAAGATAAAAGTTCAGGATTCTCATCCTTAGACACGGTAATGGCATATTAATAGCAAAAGCTTCCCGTGGATAGTAAATTCCCCTTTTGTAGTAAATGAACTATTTTCAGGAGGCAAAAGTACTGTATTTAGAAGCCCTTGGACTAGCATTTCAGCTGAGTTTAAAAGCTTTTTAATTATGGATTTTAAATTGACATATTTTGGATTTGAACAATAATTGCTACCTTTCAAATATAAATTATCTGAATGAAAATTATACTAGGAATGTATCTTGGAATAATCAAAGCCTGAGTGAATTAGATTGTTTTAAATACATTCTTTGTTAGTGTACTGTACCTGTCATATTTTTACATTTTGCTGGTGAATTAATTTCAGATATCAAATTTTGGAGGTGCGCAATAATAAATATTAAAATTCCTAGATGAATTTTTATGATACAATTATGTTCCAGATGAATGGAAGGCATCTGTATTCACCGTTCTCTTAGATAGTATGAAACTATCTTAATTCTATTTATTTAGAGGTTTCTCTGCAGCAGCCTAATGGCCTAACAGATTTTACACATCATGAGGCTGCCTTTAGACTGTTATTTTAACTCTGGCAATGTCTTATTCACAGGTCAGCGATGGTAATACGAGAGAATTTCTATAATTCAGGGTTGAACTTTGAATATTTGGTCCTCACTGAACTTGGTTGTTTTCTTGCAAATGTTTCATTACACAACTAAATAACATCACTGATTATGTTACCCAGTTAGTAATGAAACATCTGAAGCCAATAATAAAGAGAGCACCAAACCCCTACAGACTGGGAATGAAACGAAGACAACTTTATGAGTACAGAGCCGAAAAAAATGCACTGTCGTGGTGCATTAACATCATTGTGTCTTCTAGTGAGAAGCCCTAAATTGAACTGATTTCCTCCCATTTTTGCTATGGGAAAAACTGAAATATATCCATTAGTTCCCTGGCTGATTTGGAGCTTCTCAGCACTGTCTGGTTGTCTTGCTGCTAGAACAGGCAGGCATCTGTTTTTGAAGGGCCTTAAGCCCTCACTTGCCTGCCTGCCAAGCAACTTCAAGGCACATTTCTCTGCTCGGCATCCAAAATACTGTATTTTCCACTTTAGCTACACTGTCCCTTGGACAAACCTCAGCAGCTCATTGGTTACTTTGCAGAAGAAGGACTGCCCCTTCAGCTAAGCCAATTCATGGCCTCTAGTGGCTTTTAGACCAGTACTTGTTGCACTAGAATACAGATAGTCCTCATTTAGTGACCATTTGAAGTTACAACAATTATGAAAAAGTAACTTTACGAAGATTCCTTGCATTTATGACCTGCACAGGTCTGTCAAGCAAAGGAAAGCTAAAATAAAATCATAAGAACAATTGTGGTTTCACTTAGCCAATGCTTTGCTTAATGGCTGAGTTGCCCTTCCCAATTGTGGTCACTAAATGAGGACCACCTGTAGTCAATATAAATTTTGCTTTGTAAGTCAAATATTGCTGCTTTGAAACTCAGCAGGGGAATTATTAGTATTAGTGTTAGTATTATTTCCAAGTCTCTGTGCTTTATTTTTTGAATCAATAAAATCCCACCATTTCACTGATTTTCCTGCCACATGAGAGAAGAGTATCACTTTCCGCTCCAAATTGTACAAATAACCTGTTCATGCTAAGCAGCTGTTTCCAAGTCCTTGACTCTGAGGAGAAAATTGTATGCAATTGAACCCCAGTGTTCATCCGGAGGCAGTTAGAAATTTGTGGGTTGGGTGAGGATGCACCCTGTGCATTAAGCATGAGATGGGTTCTTTGGTGAGAGGCTGCAAACTGACAGAATGTTAATTCCAGTCCAGTCTCAAAAGAAAGATATCATAAAAAAATAAAAAAAGACAACAAGCCAGAGAGACAGTAGACTGAAGGAAAACTAGCAGGGATTTTGCTAGATACATTTTTACCTCACTCCTTGGTGCTCTGAAAAAAAGGAGTGAGTCTAGTTGCCATTTTAATTTTTGTGAGAAATTAAAATACCCCCCTTAAATTCCCCTGTTAAACCCACTGGTCAGCAAAGATGGATGGCCATCAAAATATACTTCAAACCAGGAACTGACTCTGAAGGCTAGTCAGCTGGGAGTAAAAGAGGACTTTGCAATCAGGCCAATGATTTAGAAAGTCTGCAGATTCACAACCCACAAATTGGTGCTTGGACTTCACTACTGGGAGAGAGGGCTTACCCTGTGCAACCCCCTTGAACTCCTAATTTTGAAGAGTATGCTGGTGGGGGTGGTGAGACATAATTTAGCTAAAACTGATTGGAATCCGAAATGGAGTTTGTGGATTTAAGAATCCCTGCTCTTACATTTTCTCGGACATATATATATACCCTACACGTATATATATATATATGGCAAGATAAACAAATGGATGGAGGAAATGTTGGATTCAGGTCTCAGATGGGGAAAATGTTAGTGTACTAATAAAAGAAATTGCTTCCTTGGTTACGGGTATAGTGTGGAAAGGTTGGACTAGATAGCTTTTAGTAGTGATTAAATGATTAATACTAGATTAATGATTGAAATATAAGTTTACCTCAGGTTCCAAAAACCAAGTCAGGATGATTCATAAAGATTCATAAAGGCTCATCAGCATTAATTAACTGGGTAAGCATGTCCCTGGGGGTTGTCAGGATCCAGCCTCCACTCTTTAGACAAGAGAGAACTAAAGGAAGAAAATCAGCTATATGTGAGAGATAGCCTTATATTAGAAAATGCAGCTATGTTTGATTTATCCACTTGATATACTGTAGATAATAGACTCTCATATTTGTCTCATTCGTTTATTTATGCATCTCTAAAGCTTTCCAGACTTCCTGTTGCTTAATAAACCTATTTTACTTTCTTTTATTCCTGCCCTACCTTGGTGAACCTCTAGTTTCACTAGAATGAGGTCTGGCAGATAATCACATGGGCACTATTAAAATGTAATATCTTCATTCTACAAACGTATTCTACATGTAAGTGCAATCAGTGTTTCCTCCTGGTATGCATAAATAATTTCTGGAAACCAAAGCCCCTAAAGGTATAGTTAGGTATGGATTGGAATGAATGATAACTTTTGCTGTTTCTCACGGTTTTATCCTTCCACATATCTTCTGGCTACAGATGCACCCTAGTATAAACGTAAGCCAAGCTACCATTGTGGAAATCATCCTGACCCTACAGTTTGTCCTCTGTGTCTTTGCCACCTACGATGAGAGACGTAACGGACGCATGGGATCGGTGGCCCTGGCAGTTGGATTCTCCCTCACACTTGGACACCTCTTTGGGGTAATGATTCAATATGCAAGATGCACCAATATATAGCGAGCTGTAATACATTTAGGCAGTCTCTGTAGTAGCCACCTGACTAGGCCTGGATGGAGAATCAATCCTCCCAATATTTCCCCTCATTCTTAACTGCATCCTATTCAAGGGTGGGTTCTACTTACCTTCCCTACTGACTCGGAGTCGTGCCGGAAGTGTGCATGCACACGCGTGCTCGCTACGCTTGCACCCTTGGCACTTCTGGGTGAAAACCCTCTGTGCATGCGCAGAATCCTTCTGCACATGTGCAGAGGGTTGTTTTTTGGCTGATTTGAGGCCGGAGCACTGATTTTCGGCCAGAGGACTGGTTCGGGGGCATGTCCAGTCAGCTGTGGCTGTCGGTTTGGCGAGCGGGGTGAAATTCCCGCTATCGGTTCTAGTGAACCGGTAGGAGCCCACCTCTGATCCTATTCTTCCAGCAGTTTATTTTTCTTCTGTTGAACCATTTTGAATCTATAAAACAGCGGGGAAAGGGTCTTTGTTCCCATCAAGCATACCAATCTTCCAAAGGGAATCTTTGGGGATGGTCATGCCTTTTTCTTGAGCAGCTTTGATCATGGCCAGGATTTGAAGAAGGCTTTTCAAATTAAACCTATGGCCACATGAAATAAGTTCAGCAGTCCTTGCAATTCAGGTGAACCACTCCTGCTAGAAAGTGTTTTCAGGTTGCTGTATGTAATCTACTTAGCATAACAACTTGCCCCTTTCAATATTTTAATTGTATCTTTTAAACTGCCTTTCAATGGGCATACATTATTTTTAGTTTATATTCTTTTTAAGCTTGATTTTGGTGCTTTAATGACATTATTGTTGCTTTATTACTGTATTTTTCAAAGTATAAGACACACTCCCCCCCCCAAAGAGGGTGAAAACTTTGATGTGTCTTATAAGCTGGATGTAGCCCCCCCCCCCCACCCCCCCCC
>JANHFT010000097.1:0-10006 GCA_032467955.1 Pseudoxenodon macrops | reverse complement strand
ATAATGGATGGAAACTGATCAAGGAGAGATTCAACCTAGAAATAAGGAGACATTTTCTGACAGTGAGAACAATCAACTAATGGAACAACTTACCTTCGGAAGTTGTGGGAGCTTCATAAACGAAGGCTTTCAAGAAGAGACCGGACTGCCATTTGTCAGAAATGGTGCAGGGTCTCCTGCTTGGGTGGGGGATTGGACTAGATGACCGACAAGGTCCCTTCCAACTCTGTTAACCTAATCTAATCAGATTTGAGAAACTGTTATGATCTACAAAACCACCCTCTTTGGTCAATCTTCTAGCAATACAGTAAAATTGTCTACTACAGGAAGCCTTCATGTGCATTACTTGTGAAGGTTTCCAGGCAATCGTGAATTCATGAATTCACTCAGCTTCTAACTTCTATAAAAACTTTATTGACTCTATAAAGACTGTAGAAAGTCTGACATATCCAGAAGGAGACATAAAAATGGCTTTCTTGGGCAACCAGTCTAGACAGCTGCAATAAGAAAACCCATGGAGATTTATGCAATCAGGGCCTTCTGTGGGGAGAAAAAATTTAACTGGCAGCTGCTACCATGTGAATTAAGCCCAATTCTTTTTTTAAGCTATAATGCTTGCCCCTATGTTCAATGGTCAAAATAGTCAACAATGGTTAAGAACTATTCTCCATTCCCAGAAAATTAGAACCAAAAATGATAGGTAGCAGTTGCAGATGCTTAGATTTCACTTAACTATAAGAAAGAAAACATCCAGACTGTAAGATCAGTACAACAGTGGAATACAGAGATTGTGTTTTCTGAATCTCTGGAATTTTTTTTAATGAAAAGACTCATAGCCACCTCTTTTGGTTAGTTTAAGTGGTTTCCCTGCACATTGCTGAGATTTGCAGAGAAGATCCTAGTGGTCCTCCCCAACTCTTCAATCCAATAATTCATGTTATAAACAATAATTTATAAATCACAGTGGCTGGGTATTAGACGGTATTTGTACTCCGGATGTTTGAATCCATCTGGGGATGTGGATACTTCCCATTAGGAAAATATATCAAGGGTTCTGACAGCTAACACCCTGTTATGAATTGGAAAAGGTTTGGATTAAGTGGAAGTTATACTTGGAGAAAAGACTTGGAGTGACTTTTCTGAGTAGGTAAAGTTTCCTGCCAATAAACTAAAAGAATCGTTGAAATCTTTCTTACATGGCTTAGTTTAAAAAAAAAAAATCATTGTGGATACTTGGTTAGGGAACTTTGGAAATAAAAGAAACAAGGAGTGACTAACAAAGAAATGAAAATGTTGGTTTGACAGGACATAATCTTGGATTTGGCATAAGATGAGTACTACAATAGCAGTCTGACCATTATCTTGGAATTGTGCAAAATCTTGATCACGTCCCTTTATTTAGAGGACAATGAACGTCTATTGGAAGACAAGTTGCTCTCTATCAAATGGATAAAGATTGGGCAAGGCAACCAAACATGGACCTTTGCACAACAGTTTTAAGTCTTACACAACTGCTGAAGACAAGAGGACTTTAATTGCTTGAGGATTATCTCTGTGAGAAAAAAAAAGACAAAGGATCAAGCTATTGAAGTGAGGGTGGAAGGCAGGAGAACAACCCTGCATATCAGATTGTTCCCTATGGCTTATTTTGCTTGGGCTATGCAACCCCAGAAAAGTTGCAAGGATGGGAAGACACTGAACAGATCTTAAGACATTCAAAACAGTTTGGATCAATCTCAGATGCTTTTATATTGGCCTCAGAAGAAATGATACATTAAAGGCAGGTCCTCTAGAAGTTTCCTAAGACTTCTGTGAGGTTGGATATTTCAAAAAGGGATCCTAAGATAAATAATTTGCCTCTGTTACAGGTAAACATGATAGCTGAAAGGACACTAGTGATTTCAGTCACTAAAATGCGGGGCTATTCAGGTGAAGGTCAGGTCTTATAAAAAAGATTTGCAGTCAGAGCCTTACTTGGAAATCATCCTTTGGCTTTTAAACACTGAAATCTTGAATAAACGGAGCCTGCACAATACAATCTTTGTTTGAAATTCAGTTGTAAGCTGATGATGAGTTGTGGCTTTAATAACAAACACCAACTGTTTTGACATTTTTACCTTTTCCAAGTATTTATGTAAGCACAAATATTTTGTTTAAAATCTACAGCATACAGTTAACATAGAACAGTTCACTTTTGAAAACTATGGCATTTTTTTTTCATTGAGATATTGTTTAATGAAAAGGCTAATTGTGTTTTAAAATGTCCTATGGCTGAAACGGATAAATAACTTTTGCCGGTTAAGTTTCTGTCTTGGAATGAGGTGAGGCAAACTGTTCCATGCCGGCGCCAAATTCTCCTCTTGTAGGCATGAAGCTATTAGTGATGTTGCTGTTTTCTAGAATGCCAAAACCATGAACATTTTAAATATTAAAATACCAGAATAGCCATAGTTCATGAGTCTAGAGAAATGTGTTGAAAATGGTTGAATTTCACCTTCCTTTAGAACAGACCTGAGCATTTTATCTCCCCCAGAACTCATCCAGCCCTTTGCCTGTTCCTGTCCTGAGTGAGGTAAATCAGAAATTAGAAAGCAAATGTAAATACGTGTATGCCATGCATGCAATGCAACTGCATTGCTTTTATTTTGAAGACAACTTTTATTTTGGAGTGGTGCGGTGGCTCAGTGGTTAAGGTACTGGACTTGTTGGCTGGAAAGCGGACAGCTCAGGTTTGAGACCTGAGGGCTACATGATGGGGTGAGCTCCCATTCTTGCCCCAGCCCCTGCCAACCTAGCACTTTGAAAGCATGCAAATGCAATAGAAAAATAGGTACCACTTTGGTGCTAAAGTAACAGTGCCTCATGATGTCATGCTTGCCACATGACTCCGGAAATGTCGTTGGACAGCACTAACTTAATGAAATGGAGATGAGCACCAAAATGAATTGTGAGGTTACTGTAGCCTGCTTGCTCTTCTTCCTGCACACTCTCTTGGCCTTGTTGTACAGCTTTCTTGGTATCTACAAAATGTCTTGCAACCTGCAGGAAGTGACTAGAAATCACAAGCTTTGATTCAGCATCTTCTAGCATAACTCTGAGCCAAGGGCCAAGCTTTTGCATCTGTTCCCAAGAGTTAGAGAGCAAAAGGACAATCGTGCCCTTAGCGTGATCACCAACAAAGAGGATTTTCCACTTCAGCAGCCTCTTTGCCACATTTAAGATGTTGACTAGGCTTGCAAAACTCTGGATTACCACTGCAGTAAAAGACAGCAAACATTTTCGTTCAGTATCTGCCTGCTACATATATGCTTCTATCATTTAAGTTTTTACAGACCATACCTAGTAGTGTTAATGTTGGCCAGTGGGCAGGATTAAAATAAGAGTTAGGGTTAGGTCAGGTTCTACTCATATAAGGGCAAGACAATTTCATTTTTCAGCTGAGACAAAAATATGTCTTGTGATGACCCTTGAGATAGTTATGTCTATTATGTCTTGTGACCTGCTGACAGATAGAAGGACTCAGTAGAATATAACGAAAGAGACAGATATGGCTTTCTGTTTAATTCAGTTCATGTTCTGTTTAATTTCTTTTGAGTGGACCAGGCTATATGTAATAAAATTATCTCGCTAATTCTAGTGCTTTGTTTTGATCATAAGAAAATAAGTGAACAGGTAATCTGATGGCTCCCTTTTAATTATCAGGAGAAAGAACTACAAGTGTAGCCAGGAAACATGAAAATACCTATTTATTAGAAAAAAAGCGTAAAGCACAGAAAAACATTTTGCTGTTGTAATGTTTCATAAAAAGAAAAGAAAATGCATGAAAATGTTAAGCAAAACCTAGTTCCCAAGATCAACTAAAGACAAATTGGGAAAGGAAGTTGCACAGAATGGACTCTATAAGTAATAGACAAGGGATAGATGGTAGAACAAAAAAGTGAAGCAAACTTTTTCATGCCTGATTATTTACAGTTTTCTTCCAGCTCCAGCTAACCATAACCATCACCTTCTCTCTTACCAGCTTTCATTTTGCTAAAAGAATGGACATATTGCCTTAATGTCTAGCTATATCAGGGGTGTAAAAGTCCAGGCCCGTGGGCTGGATCCAGCCCACAGAGTGTTTAGATTTTGCCCAGGGGCCACCCTGGAAATAGTGAAAGATTGAAAGACTGGCCTATGGTGCCTCTGCCAGTGAAAATGTCCACCCTAACCATACCCATTTTCACTGGCAGAGGGCTGCCGTTGCAGCTAAAAAAACCAGGACACCATAGGTGCCCTCGACATGAATGATGTTGAGCTGGACATGCCCACCCCAGCCATGCCCATCCTGGCCACGCCCACCCAGTCCCCTGAGGTTAAACACAACCCTCATGCGACTCTCAATGAAATCAAGTTTGACCCTCCCTGATCTATATCTTTTGGGTTCCAACCCAAAATTCATAGCAGAATAATAGGAACAGCCTATCTATTTATTTACTTCTCTAACCTAGGACATTTCCACATGTGGTGTTTGAGTTACTTTAGGATTTCCTTGGGAATCTCATGATCCCACCTTATTATCCCCGTTTGCTTGTTGAGTCCAATGTAATTCTCATTCAGAGCACTAGAATCAGTTCTGTGGATCCCTTGGGTGGTCCACTTCTATTTTGCACATACCCCTCTCAGTTCCTGGATTGCAGCCACATTCACTGACCTTCCAAGGAGCAAGGTGGCTTAATGCCAGTTTCTCTCTCTTCTTGCAACTCCTGGGATTTTTCTTCACGTGAGCCAGATGAATGAACCTAAGATGGAGTAAGACTTTCTCTCTCTCCCTCTTTCTGTGCATAGGTCTAAATGCAAATTAATTTATTTCACTTGCATTTGGCTTGGAGTAATGGTGAGTATCTTTTAAAATTGTGGCAGAGTGGGGCAATAGTTTGCACTCTTTGTTTTCATGTTTATGAGTCAGAAAAGTGAAGTAATGAGGATCATCTTCAAATAACTTTGAGGGAACTGGGGAACAACACGGGTAGTAAAATTATTTTTCATTTAAAAAATCCTGAAAAGTAAAAAGGACAAATCTGTCAGTAAAATCTCTACAAAAACTACAAGGCTTACAAGGCAAAATGGGAGAACACATTGATTTGTTAAATTATATGCAAACGATATACACAAAAATTATGCACACGTTGTGAAGTTTTGCAAGTTGACACAAGTAATGAGATAGATAGAGCTGATACATACTTTCAGTAAATATTTCATTCTACTATGAGGGCAGTTTTCCCAAAATTTGACTGGAACAAAAAACAGACTGCAACTTTTTAACTCACAGCAAACATATAAGCAGTGTTCACAAGTTATTCACAGTAAAGCAATCTGAATGCCATCTCAATAGACAGATGAAGCTTGATAAGGAGACTGTCTGAAGAGACGGTCACCCTAGTTTTCATTTCAAGTAGAATGTTTGCAGATAGTTTGCAAAGATGAGATAGCAATAAAAAAAATCAGAAAAAGAAGTCTGGTAGCCATTTTCCAATTAATTTTAATTCTGTTAAAAGGCAGAAGCTGATCCCAATTTAAATTCTACACCAAACAGGTTCCTCTGTACAATTGAGCTGGAGCTCACAAATATTTATCCCATGGAGTTAGACCAGGGATTGGCAACCTTAAACACTCAAAGAGTCACAAAGGTCCTAACCAGAAGCCGCCTGTTCAATTCTGGAGCCGACTGGAAGTCCAATTCCCCCACCATAGAGTCTCCTCCTAGAGCAGCATCTCCTCTACCTGTCCTAACCGAAAGCCCTATCAATTGTGGAGTCCACTGGTGACAGGGAGCCGCAGCAGAGGAATGAAAGAGCCACATGTGGGTTGCTGACCCCTGAGTTAGACCATAAATTAACATGGTTCTCCTACAAATGTAAAACAAGTAATTCTCAAGAAATGGGCTTGAGAGTACTTCAGTCTTTAAGGTTTTTGTTGACACATTACGAAGAGGTTATTTTGGGGAGGGGTAGATTATGTGAAAGGCTCGGGTGAAATTTATTTATTTTTTCATGATAAAAAATGGAGAATATCCTCCACTGAGGAGAAACAGTCGAGAAAATTATGAACAATATAATAAAGATGCTTTCAAACCAAGCTTGACTTCTGGTGACTACATGGACACATTCATGAAGCTCTCCTAAAAACAACATAGCAGCAGTTTGCCATTGACTTCTCCCAGGGCGGTTTTTAATTAATTCCTGGTCTATCTCACAGTTCTGGAATTCCTGATAGTGTTCAAGCCAAGTATTAATAAGGCCCTACACTGCTTAGATTTCAAGCCCAGACAAGATCAGTTAAGTGCTGTTTCCTTCAACTCCGAGTACTTTTGCAGTAGTTACTGAAAAGGAAGATTCATCTGTATTAATTAACTCCTCTTTCTACCCCCAAAACTCCCCCCCCATAAGATTAGTCAGGAAAAAAATCTGTTCCGTTTGTTGCATTCTCAGTGATTCGAGGGTAATCCTCATATTTTAAGTGTAAAGAGGGTGAGAGAAAAAATGGAAGTGAAAAGCTGCAATGCACCTCTGCCCAATGAACATGGTAAGTTTGTTGGACAATATGTTCCAGTTATGGATCATCCTTTTGCATAATATTATTCCAGAGCACATGAGGTATCCCAGGACCAGCAGGGTGTGGCAGTGGGAAAGTTTTTAGGTAAATGAGCAAGGACTCATGGATGACAGACAGACAGACAGACATCAAAAGCAGCCCTGTTGCCCAGAGCTGACAATGCAGAGAGTGGACCCAAAAAAATCATTGGAAAAGTTGTTTCATGTCTTGGCTTTGGAAAATAGATTGATCGCGTCATCTTCGTGGTAGCCCCTCAAATATTGGGACACTGCTATCCTGTCTCCCCTAGTTATTCTTTTCACTAGAATAGGCTCTTTGTGGTCCCACAAATTCCTCTTCAAATAGATTCATGTTGGTAAAGTAAAGCTTTCAACACAATATGAAAAGAATATTTGTAAAAATTGCATGAAATATTTGAAATTTGAAATATAGTTTTTTTTAAATGAAACCCTTTTGAAAAGCTAATGATAAGCAATGTACGATTATAGCAAAAAGCTATTTCAGCCATTACATTGTCCTCCCATTCTTTTCTATTAAATAATGGCAAACAACAAGCTAATTTTAGGAATATTGGCCTCTATAAGCCACCCTGATCCCCCTCTCTCTTTGTGTGTGAATGTGTGTGTGTGTTAGTTTTAAAACATAAGCAATTTTGAAAAAACAACAACCTTGCAGAGCTGAACTTTCAAAGTGAGGTCACTTAGATGAAATAATTAAGATTCTAGAATATTTTCTCTATCAAACATGATTAAAATTACTGTAGATCTAGCTTTATTATTATTATTATTAATTTCTATTCATTTGTAAGGCTGTTATTCTTTCTTGGCCAATCAGCACAAGTGAGAAATATAAGGGTAAATTTCCTAAATTTATTTATGTCCCTTTCATTTCAGTGAAAGCTTTAAGCAGCAGTTATATTCATATTAACAGAAAAATAGAAAGGGGTTTACTGCCTGCTTCCTTTTGCTGTGGACTCGGTGTGGATGTTAAAGCATGGAAGCTTCAGAAGAAGCGATTTCATTAGAACAACTCAAAAACAACGAAGACATTTGGCTTACATCAGGCTTGTCAGTCCAACCAATTGCTCAGGTGAGCAGTCTAAATATCTTGCGATTTTGCTGTGGTCAGGGGTGGGTTCTAATTTACCTCGGTTCGCTTCCTCCCGTGCCACGTGGTTGCACTTTTTGCACGCACGCACATGCGCAATACAAAGAAATTATGAAATGTTTTTTTAAAGCCCCAAAACAAGATGGTGACGCATGCGCAGTGCCGGAAACTCAGCTTCTGCGCATGCGCAAAAGAAAAAAAATCCTGGAAAAGATTTAAAAAAAAAGATGGTGGCGTCCACGGACCAGAACCAATTCTGTGATGTCACCAGCGGCTTACTACCTAATCTATAGAACCTGTCCGAACCAGTAGGAACCCACCGCTGGTTACGGTTATCAAAAAAGGGATACACAATCTTATTTGTGTCCTTTCCCAAAACCTTAACTGGATTTAAACAGGCTGCTTTTCCTACGTGCTCAAGCTCTGCATTTTGTTTTCTTCTTTAAAAAATTGCAGACATGCAGGGAGGCAGAAGTTTATCTCTTATTCCAGTGTGATTAGATCCAAAATTTGTCATCTCCATGTGATGTGCTCTTGCCGCTCAGATATTATATAGAGATAGCATTGTTCCAATGCTAATTGTCCTTATTTGTTGACCAAGAATAAAGCGAAGGACGTGATTACTATTCATTATGCAGGGTTCCCGGCAAAACAATACATGAGATAAACAGAAATATTGGGATTTAAGATATCTGGGGACTACGGAAGGCTAATCTAATCCATCTGTATTCTAATCAGATGAATTATAACTCTCATCGTTTTCATGTTCATCAGTGAAGAAACACACAAGCAGTGAATTAATTAACACAGGGATGAGCAAAAAAAATCAAATTAAGTCTTTTAGCTAATTTGCTAATGGCAAACAGGTGAGCCGGTAGGAGAAGATCTCGTAAAGCATTCCCTGCAGTGACAGAATTTAAGGAGAAACAGTGTAAAGGTTACATATTTTAAGAATAAAGGTGTGAGCTGTATCCTGGATTTTCTATTTTGTATTGAAGTCTGGACATGTTCTGAACACTCCTCCGTTCGTTATTCGAATCCAGTTTATTGACTTTTTCTTGGCACTGGAAAAAGTTGGCACATATAGTATGCACAGTTTTCCACACCACTCCTAACAAATAGTATAGTTATCAAATGGGAATGGTTTAAAGCTAATTTACATCTGTGTATTACACATTTGCACCAGCTTATTGAGACTAGGCATCCTCATATTGCTGGGTGGGAGCATTTCATAATGGAGCCATATCACGTTGATATGATAGTGAGGATAGTGAGCCTTTCAAACAAGCAGTGCCCTGAGTTATTTCTTGGTGGGCCTCCTCTACCCCCAGGCACAATGTCCCCAATCTACATCCATTTTGCTGTGGGGTTTTCTCTCTCTCTTGAACATAAAAGGGGGAAAAAGCAATTCACAGATGCAAATCAACTGTGCTCAAAATTGTAGTTATAGAAGGAGCCAAATCTAAAGATCTGGACATGTAATGGTATGTGGGAATGACCTTGGGGGACTAAGCCAAAATATTCTGCCTTAGGTAATGGTAAGATAAGAGACAGCATAATCTATAGCTGGATAGCGAGTGGACCAAGAGGCTCAGAAGTGACTATCCCTAGTTTCTCAGGCTGTAAAGAGACAGGGGGAAAATATACTTGCATATTTGCAAGATTTAGTCAGCGTAGGCTTACAATAAAATAAAATTAGCTCCTCTGGTTGTGGTTTCTGTCTGGCCCATCTGGGTAAAGCTGACAGGGAAAGAGAGATTGGAAGGATTCTCACTCACCAATGTGAAATGGCCACCCTCAACGTGCACACAACCTCAAAATTAATACAACTCATCTGGACTTGGAATTGTGTCAAAAGTGAATTGTCAAACAGTGTAATTGCACATAGGTGTAACCCAACTCACCAAAATCCAAAGTCTTATCTACATATGCTCCAAATCTCAAAACTAGGACTATAATGTCCATTTAAGAACAACCAGCTTAGAAATGAGAAGAATAGATGACTAGTCATCTTCCATAATGCTGCTAAACAGGACAGTGCCCAGATGGATTATAGTAGATGTTGAAGGCTGTGAACATCAGCAATGTAGGTTTAAAAAGTTTATAGTTGAAAATACTTCTGGAAAGACATTTATACCCCAACATATGTAACAAGGGGATTTTTATTGAGAGATCATGGATGTCTCTTATGCAGGACTGCCCTACACAATATCATCTACCATAATGTACTACCTGTTAACGACTACTTTAACTTCAACTGCAATAACACTAGGGCTATCAATAGATACAAACTAAATGTAACCCG
>JANHFT010000095.1:194764-207418 GCA_032467955.1 Pseudoxenodon macrops | reverse complement strand
TTTTATGTACACTGAGAGCACATGCACCAAAAACAAATTCCTTGTGTGTCCAATCACACTTGGCCAATAAAGAATTCAATTCAATTCAATTCTATTCTATTCTAAAGACTGAAAGAAATGAACACATTTCAGCAACAAATAACTTATTATGAATCAATTTACTAGCAATAAACAGCTTATCTGTGAAACGAAATACCAAGACTAATTAATATCATACCCAATTGGCTACAAAATATTGCACTTGAGGTATTTTCTTATGATAAATAAAGTATATTGAAAGAAGATGACACCTTAGTGCCAATATTATGATAAAATTGCATGCCAAAGGAAAACAGTAGACACCCATATCTATTAAACTCTGTGGGAGGCTGTGGGGGTTTGGATGGGGAACAACAAACTTGAATCCTGGCAAGATTGAGTGGCTTTAGTTTTATGGCTTTTTGGTTCTAGGACATTATTATCTTTAGGGCTGAATGGGATTGCACTGTTGCAAACAGATCCTGTGCACAATCTGGGAGACTTCCTGGACTCATGACTCTTTCCCAAGGAGCAGATGACAGCCATAATTAGGAGGGTGTTTGCATAACTTTGTATCATGTGCCAGTAGTGCCAGTTCCTGAATGAAGGGACCTTACTCACAGTTACTCATGCCCTGGGTCATCTCCCATGGACTGTTGCAATGTGCTCTACATAGGGCTTCCTTGAAGAATATCCAGAAATCAGAAAATTTTGCCAGGTGCAAAATGCAGCAGCTCAGGCAATTTGTGTGTTTTTTATAAAGCGCACATTGTACCTCTGCCACGTGAGTTACATTGGCTATCAGTTTGACTCTGGGTCCAAATTAAGGTGCAGGCGTTGACCATTAAAACCCTACATGAGATCAAGTTATTGGAGGGACCCTTTTCGTGATTTAACTGCTCACTTCACCACATAATTCCCCAACCTTTCTGGTTTGGCAGACTAGTGGGGAGAAAGGGGACAGTTCTGCACGAGTGGTGGGCAAGCGCATGCATGCACAGCTCGTTGCACAAGCAACAGGCAAGCCACCTGCACAAATGGAGCATGTACACATTCACCTGCTGCTTGTACAAGTGAGGATGCACGCATGCACTCAGTCACCACTTCTGTAGCCCGGTCCCGAATAGCTCAAGGCCCAGTAGGGGCCTGTGTGTGGGGGAGGGATCCCTGTCTCACGAGATCCAACAGAATGTGTGTAATACGGGTCCTATCACATAGGAAGCTCCATTTGGCAAGCTCTAAGCAATGGGCCTTTTCTGCTATGGCATCTCATTGTGGTATCTTTTCCCCACAGAAATAAAGTCAGTCTCATTACTCCTGAGCTTTTGGAGGTCCTTCAAGTCCTGGATATGCCAGCAAGCTTGGGTGAATTTGTGAGATGGCTCTGATATTATTAACATCTTTTCATCTATTATTTTCTTTGTTTTAATTCTTTTATAGTTCTTTATTAATTATTAATTTATTAATTATTAATGTTCTTTTAATAATTATCATATAATATTTTAAAGTAATGACTGTTTCATTTATTAGTGTTTTGTTGGATTGTTGTATGCCACCCAAAGACGCTTCTCCAGGCTAGACACCAGGAGATGGTCAATTCTAGTACTGCCCGAGATATAAAACCTTTGGGCCAGACACTCTTTTTCGCCCACTACATCTGGCAACAAGCTGGTCAGTCAATTCCTAAAGCAACCAACTGATCATCATTTGGTTGATATGGGGAAAAAATGGACCCTGCACCTGTGAGTAAAAGCTAGGAAAAATAAATATATAAAAGCTATAACTTATATTTAAAGTTCACACAGAATAAACTTGCCCTCTGTGAAGTACTGAGATTGTCTGTATGATTGGGAAAAAGCTCAAGTGTCAGTGCTTGCTGCTTCAGTATCCCAGGTAGGAGATCCATGTTAGAATCACTTTCTTGGTCTGAGACATTGCTTTCCAATGAATCTGCTGAAACCCAAAAGAAAGAAGTTTCTTAAAACAAGAAGGCCTTTCAACTCTGAATCCATTCTGAATGCTAACACTGCTTTTCCAGATAGCTCATTCGTTTTAAGTGCAGAAAGAATCCACAATGCAATTTCGGAACCCTACAATTTCCCTTGTCTGCAACCAATATCTGATTCAGTTATAACTGTGCAAATAAAACGTGAACAGAAAAGAATGAGAAACTTTTAGTGATCCAGTTCAGTTTGTCTCAATTTTGACTGGAAAAAGCTTGACAGAATTTTAGCTGGAAGATTTTCCTGTAATTATCTGGAAACATTCCTGCATACATGCTAACACTATGTTTTCCCTAAAAGAAACTTTGTATGCTACTGACATGTCACAGAACTTTAAAATAAAGTAGCCTAAACATTTCTATTCCACATTTGAATATTTTATCATTCCCTTAAAATACATTTAACAGTTCACACAAGAAGTGGGTACATATTAAAATCTTAAGAGATAATGACAAAAGGGTGGCAAAGGAAATGGATGCTGAACACAGGAAAATGGATCAAGATGACAAAACCACTATGGTTTTCTGCAGCAAGGAGCAACAAAATAAATCCTGTTCTAGTTTAAGAGTGACAACGGAAAATGGATTTACTACATATTTTTCTTATGTGTAAAGTTCTTCTGCAATGCAGGATACAGTTCTAATCAAATGCTGAAATATTATAGAAGGTTTCAAACTTGCATTGTCATAGCTGTGTCATGTGACGTATCAGGACTTTTCCCCCCTTCACTAAACTGGATGTGGACGTGACACATCCGGCCCATGGGCCAGGAGTTTGACAGCCCTGACTTATAGGATGAAAGACAGTATACTTACTTAAGGACTCCATAGGTGAAGGAACAACAAAAGCTATTTCTGTAAGAGCATCTGCGTAATATAATGCTTTTCTTTGCCCGTTAAAAATATTTGCTCCCATGTCTTCTGAACAGATTACTTCATCTGAGAAAAGGGAAAAAGGAAAATCAAGTCCTATTTTGCGCTTTATTAAAAGAGCTATGTCCTCTTAATATTTTGAAGATTAACTTATTTAAAAAGAATTTATATGCTGTATATGCTGCATCGAAAGATCTATGGACTGGCTGTACCTATCTCAAAATAAGTCTTAAGACACCCCAACTACTTAAATCCATCTGTTAGCACATGGAGTAATTCTGAGTAATTAGCTTCCCAAATCACTGCAGAATGATTACTTTTGCCCCCCATAAAAGATTTTCTGCTAAAATTATTCAGTCCACCTAGACCTTGCTAAAATGGAGATGATGGGGGAAGGGAAATTTATCAATTTCAGCACGTTACACAGTCCTGAGCCTAAGAAAACACTTCACCTTGCTCTGATCCCTCCTCATCGCAGAAGCTATTAATGGACCAGCTAGTTGAAACATGTCCTGTCCATCCAGGGTGCTTGCCCACATCAACAGACCATCCAAGAGAGAGCAAGAACTCTAGAAAGTGTGGTTGAACATTTCTGGAAGACTCTACATTCTTCAAAATCTGTGGAAGAAAAGACCACATAGCACGCACACACAAATTAAACATATAGTGGCAATTTCTTACTAACATTGTTGTGGAAACCAGCACTTTCTTTTGCATTTTTAAGATATCCAGGATAACTGCCTTGAAGTATCAAGCAATTTGGCTGGTACAATAAACAAATAAGACTAGCTGTACACTATATGTGTACTTTGTATCACCCAGGGAGGTAGGCTGGAATAATCTATGCCATCTATTCAAACATAAATAATACAAAATGGTTAGAGCAGATATAATTATGCCCCTGGAAGCCCCTTGATATGTCCAATTTCAGCACTGATATCAGTTAATTAAACCAAATTTCTCATATTCTGGTTTGATATGATTTCCAAAGGTCCCTAAGTATGTTTCTCAGGACACCAAATGAAATATTGGCTTAATGAAACCATTGAATATTATCAATGTGTTACTTAATACAGAATTCAGCTCCTGAAAACGGTTTTGCTTTTTAAAGGAGCTTTTCATTCTTTACGATAGTTAAGAAGTGTCAAAAGAGTTCTAAAACACCATTTGCAATGTCCCACATAACCTTTCCTTGAATAAGTAAAATTAGGGTAGGCTAAGAAAGAAAGTTTAAAAATTGTGAATATAAATAAAATAAGAGCTATGTATAATTTTTACAGTTTGCAAAATAAACTTAATCAAATTATTGTGGCATAAAGTTCTGAATGATTTTATTTGCACTGAATTCCAAATTATTGTTGCACCCTACAACACATTCTTGTACCATCTGGTAACAAACTACAAGGAATCAGCATATTACTTACTTCTTGGCTTGATTTTTGGCCTGCCTTCATGTAGAAAATGAAAACAGTATCAAAAGGACGACACGGCAGCAAGTCCAGGTAACCAATATCATCAAAAAACCCGGGCACAGAAGAATCAAGTGCAATCAGGTGAGGAGGTAGTCTGCTATTAGCAGGTTCCTAACCAAAAAAGTAGTACAAATGTTAATGCTAAATAATATCTAAAAGTGTTTATGATGAAGTAGGATAAACTATTTTAGCTTGTTAATGAATAACTGCTAGGCTGGTGTATGAAAAGAAAAGCCAAAAGCCAAAAAGTTGCACATCAAGAATAAGTAACCTACATCAATCAAGAGATTAATTGTTCCTGTTTTGGAGTTCCCAGAGGCACCTACTGTAAAATTCTGCTAATTTCAGCAATATGTTCTTTTGTAAAAATAAATCCTAAAAAACTGTTTTAATCTTGTAGCAGGTTTAACACACTATTTTGCTTAATCTATCAAACTCCCTCCAAAGAGCAAAATATTACAGTTCTTCCCATCTGCTCATCACATTATTATCATGATCTTTCCAACTTGTAAAATCCAACATATTTTTATGTCTGCCTGCTCTTGATTCAAGTTCTTATTTAAAAAAGGAATAATAAAAATCAATTGCATTAACATAATAGGTAGTGTTATCTCCCACACAGACAATATAGAGCAAGACTTTATTGTACATTATGAAGTATGGCATACTTTTCTACTCAATAGTACAAGTTTTCACGGTAGGAGTCTTACACCTACATATTTTTTTAAAATAATGCACATCAACAGTTAAGAGTTTTACTATTCTATTCCACTTTATAAAGTTCTACCTATTTTGAGCCACAAGTCATTGGAATCAATGCTACCTAATGGCTTTATTCTAATGATTGTGCTCGGAGCAAACTAGATAATAATCAAGTTTCCAGTCACCTTCAATGCTTCTAGAGATAGAAAACCAAAGTGAGAAAGGAAGAGGCGGGCTGTTTGGAACTCCCGGGCAGGAGGTGGAGGTTTACAATCTGTGACTGGATCAGGGAAGTTTTTCTTTCTCCATTCGTCTTCCATTTTCTGATCTATAGATTTCTCATAAAGAACTTGCTGATCCATTCCACTTTTCAGCTTCTCATGACGTTCTTCCAGCTGAAACATATTTAACAACTTCATCAGACATCCAAAATTGCTAAAAGTAAGATCAAGATGTACTGCAGAATTTCTCCTGATTCAAAGAGCAATGAAACCAGGTGCTTAAAAAAGTTGCTGCAATTTGCTAGCTTGCTACCTAATAAAATTCTGACTACTGATGCTCGTCAGTTGCCATGTACAAAAATTCACCTGCTACTCAGCCCCTACATGCAGTTAAATAAATGTCTAAAGAAAAGAACAATTACAACCAATGTTAACAGAATCAATATCTGTCTGATTTCACATTTTCACAGGATACGGAAAGAACAAGGACAACAGGATATTATTCCATTCCAATCTGGCAATAGCTTCCTGAAAAATGATTGACTTGTTGTGGCTCACCAGTTGCCAGCAGAACTGGCGGTAGACTCAGACGATGAGGAGATTGGGGAAGAACTTGGGCCAGCTCTGGAGTCTGGGGAAGGCTCTAATGGATGCTCTGCATTGGATGCAGAGATAGAGCCAGGGCCATCTGACATTTCCCAGCCACCAGAGAGGCAGCTGCCTTTGGAGGCTGAGATAACTGGGGAGGAAGAGCAGCTGGGGCCTGTTCCAGATGCACGTATGCGCAGAGCTGTTAGGAGAGAACAACTGAGGACAAGGAATCGACTTGGGAAGTAAGGCACACATGGATGCTGAGTGGCCCTTCCCTGGCTGGGGATAAATAGAAGGAAAGGGGAGTAGTGGTCGTAGAAGATAACAGTTGGGATTTCTGAAGATTTGGCTCATCGTGTGTCATACCTCAGAGACTGCTTGCCAGAACTTGATTTGCAGCTTTGTGGCTGAGAGCTCACAGCCTGGCAATTATCGCAAGGAGCTGATATGGTCTGTTACTGCAGTTAACTCTTTGAAGGACTATTGCCTGGACTTTTCAATGTGTAATGCCATTAATTCACAGGAGATAAATGAAGAGGAGTTTTTTGTGACAAGGAGTCTGTTTCTTGTTTCTGCTAAGGCTGGGTCAGAACATGGCTTACTTTATATATCCAGTAAGTAGAGAAAGTTTTAATAGATGCAGATATGCACAAACACATTATTTTGTCTTAGAAAGACTGATATGAATGCAGGCAAGAGAGTAAAAGTAATTGTGAAGAATTTAACAAGTTTTTTTGTGCAACATGAAACAAATCAGGAAACTGTAAATTTCTTACTTCCTCAGTAACTATCTCATGCAAGTCTGGAATGCTTAGGTCTGCTTTCACAAATGGAATTTTGTCCACTTCCTCAGGAAATGGCCGATGCTTCACACTATATTTTAATCCAACATCATTTTTAGGTGCAGGACGGGGTTCTGGGACAAACAGCTGATGGAGAAAAAAAACAATCAATCTTAACATTTACTTTGAAAGTTTTAATATTTTGTTATTGTAAAAACATTGAAGCAGATTGAAATAAATTAGGGCTGGCAGCACTAATAATTCACCAGAAAAGTAACATTTAAATAATTATTTATTATGCCTTCCAAACTATTTTTTTTTTAACCTGAAATGAGACAGACCGCTTTAATTTAGTAATTTAGTGAATTTGGCTGTAATCTAAACAAGATGAAACATTACAGCCTGGTAGTCAGCTTTACTTTTAACTTTTTGTGTATGTATCAATAGTCATGCTTGAAGTTAACTGCATTTATACAACTGTGTTGCCATGTTTTCTTAAATTACATTGTGTGTGCAGGTAGATTTTATAACCCAAGCAGTAATATGCCAGAATACAACCCCAGATAACAAAGGTTAGTGAAAACTGAACCTCCGGAGAGTTAGAATCCAAAGGGAACCAGTTTCCATGTCAAAGGTTTGTGTGAATATTTGCCACTTCCCTTGGTAGAATTCTCTGATGTATGTTTGCCAATTTTCATTATGGAGGAAATAACATGCTAGAAAACGGTGACTATATTAAGTCAAATTTATGCAGACTCTTAGAATCAGGAGAAATTGGAAATTCATTTTGATGTGGATTTAGTAAAATGATGGTTGAGTAAAAACTTTGTGCCAAAAACCAGAGATATGAAAAATTGTCTATTACAAATATGAGTAAGACTGAAGAAAGTCAGATTCATCTGTATCTTTGGATATGGACATAAGTTCACATGGATGCAAACATTATTTCTAAATAATATAACAATAATTTAAACAATATTGTGTCAGCTATTATTTATGGTATATAATTTTGATTCGTGAAAGTAGCGAGTATTTGCAGCTCGGGTGTAAGATGAGGGTGGAGGTTCACTCTCCACAAGCTTGGAGAATGAACTTCCAGCTGTATAACTTTGATTCATTAGAATATGATTGGTTCAGAGAAAAAACAAGATTACCAGAACAAATACTGAATCTTCTGGAATAATGATGAACAAGGACACCAGAATTAGTTTAGGATTATTAGTAAATAAATAAGTGTGTGATATTCTTTTAAATTGAATTTCTTATATTAACTGATATATTATTAAAAAAAACAGTACTTATGCTAAAGAGATTCCAAGGCATATTTATAACTACTGGTAGATTAATAAAGGACAGACCATAATTACTATCCTATTATGAAATATTGCAACTGTTAAATGGAAGATGTGATGAACCATACATACTGTATATATGGATGAACATGATTCATTATCCTCTCATTTTCCAAATTAGGATGGGAATATAAATAATCCCTAATTCAATTATCAGTTATTTTAATTTTAAAAATATAATACTCAATGGATCTCTACAATGAATAGGAGAGGAAATAATGCATGGTGCACATGGTTAGTTTGGAAGTGAAGCTGAAAGGGGCATTAAAACCAGTAATTCATTGCACCAAGGGTAGTATAACATTAGCATTTTACTGAACATTTTTCAGCGCTCCTTGGCTTTTAAAACAAAGCAAATTAGTTCCACCCAGAACTCTGACAAAAACCTTTTGATTTGATTTGGCTCCTCTTGGCAAAAGGCAAAGTTGTTGGGCCCACGCATGTCTTCCAGACATCCCACGAATTAAAATGGTGACTGAAGGAAAAAAGTCATCTGGGGAAGAGAAACACTAACATGAGTAACCTCTTAAAATAATAATGCTGAAAAAGATTCAATTGGGCACGTATAAACCAATTAAAGGACGAAAAAGTTTAGTAACACAACTGGCAGAGCTAAAAATTCAATAGACAGGTTTGAAGATAAAAGCATAAGCTTGCTCCATGTGCAAGCGCTACATACAATTACTGGGGGGGGAAACTAATAGGCTGTCCCATTATGTCTGTAAATAAACTTGGATAGTCTTAATTTACCAGAGGAATGAAAGCAAGAGGAAAGAATAAAAGCAAATTGGTTATAGCATACACATTACTGAGTGACTCAAAACAAAAACATTTTTCTGATGTGCTATATTTACAGATAAGCTGCAAGACTTATTAAAATAGAAATAGACTTAATTTGTATTCAACTGGCTTCTGTTCAAATTCCTACACTGCAACTTAGTTTTATCATGTGTTCTGGAGGCTCCAAAGTCACAAAAAATGAGTCTTAAGAATCCAGCTGAAATTTCCTAATAATGTAAGAGCCTGCTGGATTAGAGCAAAGGTCAGTCTTATCCAGCATTCTGTGCCTGAATGGTACCTAAATGCCTATGGAAAACCAAACAAATGGCACAGGGTTTTCTACTCATTCCCCAGTAATTGGTATTAAAAGATTTACTGACTTTAATAATAAATGTTTATTGCAGCCATGATGATTACAGCCTTATTCTCTTCATTTTCATAGCATAATTCAGTTTGCAATCTATTATATCTCTCCTTGAAATACCTTTTCATAAGGTTACCTAAAAGCCAATCTAAAAAGAAAATTTCATCTTTTTACAGTGTATTCTAATAAAACCTTGCTCCAAAAATAAGCTAGTAGATGAAGAATACAAGAAATAAAACAGGCAAACTCCTAGTCAGCTTTGAAACAAACCAGGATGAACCATCCTGAAACTGAATTATCATCATCTTACGTTGAGCTGCATCTCACATATACTACTCAAATTTAATATGGCAGAATTTCATAATATTCTACAGTTCAGCACAATATTCTATAATGCAAAAGAAGAGTTTAATTAACTGCAAACATGCATACATAAGGATGCCTTAAAAGATACACACAATACATTTACTCACTTTGTTCATTCCCCAATGGCTGCTCTAACATTGCAAGGATGACGCTGTTATCCAGGACAAAGTAGCGGAAGCTGTACTTGTTTATAGAAGGCAGACGAGCATATTTAATTAAGGTGATCTCATTTACTAAGCTACAAGGAGAAGCAGGACCGCTGGGTGAAGGGAAAGCTCCAAGAACTTGCATGATGCTGGGAACCAAAAGAATAATTTAGCTAAGACATATTTAGTAGAAAAAATATTAGAATGTTGAAAGCAACATAAATTGTATCTGACATTTTACCGCTGTCTTGCTGTCATAAAGCATCAAACAGCCTATAATTTTAAGTAATATAATCAAGAAAAGGATATTTAGAGGAAACTGAAACTCAAAGTATATTCTTTAAACCAAATAAATATTTCCAAGATTCTTCATTTTTAAGTAAAACACTGTTTTGAGCAAATTCATTGCAGAAACATTTATCAAGCTAAGAAAAATATTGTACTGTTGTTAAAAGGATTACTTTCATACCAGGTGAGGGTAGCTTCAGCTGCATCCTTCACTCTCATGGAAGCAGGATTTGGCTCTTTATCTCCTTTGTACTTCACTTCTTGTTCACTACTTCTGGATTTACTTCCTGAGATGCCCAGTTCCACAATCTCCAATACTTCTTTTAAACAATCCTAAAAAAGGAATGCTGTACCACTCAGCTGTTTAACAAATAAAGCTTTAATAAAGAAATAAAATAACTAAGTTAACTAAGACCTTAAAACAACTCTATAAAAAAATGAGAGGATGAATGTAGAGTAAAATGAATAAACTGAGCAAAAACAACAATCAGATAATAAGATTCTCAATAGAACAAGGAACCAAAAGAAGAATGTTCCATCTTTGGATTGGTCAAAAAAAACTGAAAGCAGGACCTATATTTAGATTTGTGGTATGTACTATGCAGGGCTAATGTTACATTCCCGTAACATATGAAAGAGTCTCAGAAGGATTCTGAATAAGTAGATAATCCATATGTGTGAATCGCAGAAAGTATGACCTTTTACATTGTTTCAATTTGATGTAGGTTAGGTTTTTCACTAATTAGTTTTTTAGGTACTTTTCACTATTAGTTTATTAGGGCAGCCACTATATATTAAAAGTTCACTTTCCTGGCATTGATATCGCTTGGATATTTTCAAGAAACGTTGTAATTTAGCAGACATTTTAGGAGCTAGAAGAAGAAGAAGCTTTTTTGAAGCTTTTTTAAAATCCTAAGGAGGTGCTAGAGAGTGAAGCACTTTGCAGGCTTTTTTCATTGCTACTCCCTCCGAAGAAGCTTTTTTTTAGCCCTAATGAGGTGCTAACGATCTTCTAATCAGGGGATAAAATAATGTGCTGAAGCTGACCAGACTAAGGACGCTAGCCAGATGAATACCTGGTAGGCAGATGTTTTTTCCCAATTTTCCTCCCCAAAAACTCAGGTGCGTCTTATACTCTGAAAAGTACGGTAATTGAATGTACATTTCACTGCAAATTTTGGAGAGGAACAGCTCTCAAGGTTTTGGGAGATAAATTAATTTCTGGAATTTAGTTGGACAGCCGTGCTGTACAGTACAAGTCTCGTCACAGATTCATTTTTACTCCGTCTTTCTGATTTCTGGATGCTATTGCAACCTACTGAATCCGTCCTTTGCATGCCAGTGCAATGTTCATAGGCTTTGTGCACTCTGGCACAAAGGAATGGTGTGTTAGAAATATTTGGCAGAGCCAAGCAAATGTCCACCTCATTTCTCTTTGAGAATGATTGAAAACCCATGGGAAGGCAATGACAAAATATTGAGTTTGTAGCTTCTCTAGTGTACACTGCGAGATACATATGCTGAATATAGATACTGCCTGACTCCAAAATGACTTTAGGCAATTTACGAGATTAAGCAAATGTCAATGAAAAATACAATCTCATATAAAGAAGATAGCACCTGACCAATCAATTCAATAGTTTACCTCATTATATCAAATATTGGACCTATGGTCAAAATTGTAACACCATGCTAAGTTGTCTTCTTTTTTCCTTCATCATTTTAGAACGGTTCATTCTATCAATTGTTAAATCAGTGATGCACTTAACCATAGCAAATAAAGAACATAAGCTAAGGATAAGGTGACAAAAGGACATAGGATAACTTGATGTTATGGTGGAGAGGGGAAAAGAAACTCAGCACAGAATCATTTTTCATTCTTCATAACATAATCAAAGAAAATATCTCAACACCATTCTACATTTTTACATTCAAAACAAAAGCAGAAACGTGGAGATGAGATTGTGAGGCATTGCTGTACTAATGATCCAAAAAAGTGCCATAATATAATTGTGTTGTTCTTTGATTTAGGGAGAAAATGATTCTTTTCAAATGTATTACTTTTTAGTTTTGATTAATGTAGTTTTAAGATGAAAATGCATAACACCAATGAGCCATAAATTACATTTAAAGATAAGGAAACTATTCTTTAGCAAAAGTGGCTGAAAGATATTATGGAAGAAAATGAGAACGCCTGTCTACCATTATGACTTATAATAATATACGAGGAGTAAGTTATAAGCATGCATAAAAAAAATTGGAGATCTGCATGAGATCTAGGGAACTGGAAGCAAAATTTCTCCAAAGCAGAACCAATTCCAACTCATTCATTCATGCAATTCAGGATCAACCTTGAACCGTTAAGGTTTTTTGCCAACAAATAACTAGAATAAAAAGGAAAGAGAACTGAGTAAGTTCATCCACCAAAATATAGTTGGCTTTCCTTTCCTCTCCCTCTCCCCTCCCCCCGTTGGCCACTTCTAAAAATACTGCCACCTCTGTATTGCATATCATTTCATCAAACCCTACCTTCTCTCTAATTCACACACAAAGACACAAACATGAAGAATATGCACATTTTTAAAGATAAATCCATAATGGACAAACTGCTTTCAGAAGGGTTTGAGCTGTGCTTTGAGATAATTGGTAATATTAACTATATCTTGCAAATTTATTAGTTCTATAATAATTAAAATC
>JANHFT010000095.1:180894-194664 GCA_032467955.1 Pseudoxenodon macrops | reverse complement strand
TGTTTGGATGATTTCCCCCCCCCCCATTTTCCTCCCCAAAAACTAAGGTGCATCTTATACTCCGAAAAATATGATATATGTCCATCATAATGTCATTTGTGATTAAAAACATTTAAGAAAGCAACATGCAAATTACCAGAGTTTTAGTAACTGCTTTTACTTTACCCCGTCTCTTGTGGTTTAACTGAGGCAAATGTCATGATTTGTTGTGGACTGCATATTTTAAAAACAAACTTAAGGATAATTCCTGGGGCAATTGTTGAAGGGTGAAATGTGGTTTTCCAATGAAAACTTTACACTCCTACTTGTATTGCTTTTACAAACAAAACATGCAGACACAGTGTAGAAAGATATATAGGTATTCCTCAACTTATGACCACAATTGCACTCAAAAGTTATGTCACTAAGCAAGACCTTTGTTAAGTGAGTTTTGCTCCATTTGTACGACATTTCTGGTCACAGTTGTTAAGTGATTCTGGCTTCCCGATTGACTTTGCTTGTTAGAAGCAAAGATGGTCACATGACTGAGGGGCACTGCAACCATCATACATATGAAACCGTTGCCAAGAAACTGAAATTTGGTCATGTGACCACAGGGGATGCTGCAATAGTTGTAAATGTGAAAAATGGTCCTCAATCACTTTTCTCAGTGCTGTTGCAAGGTCAAACAATCAATAAAGGAATGGTTGTAAGTTGAGGAATACTTGGAGTTATTACCACAAATAATTATTTAAACAATACAGTTAAAAGATGAACAGCGGTAGATGGAAGCATTTCGTATTGACTCATCAGTACCTACATTACAATAATATGGTTAAAAGACAATTACATCGGCAGAACTGATAGGTGCTTGGCTTTCAGAATAAAGGAGCATCTTCAAAAATGAGTCCAGACAGCACTGAGTAATCCAACAAAAAGAGCAAATCACGGCCATAAAATGCCTTCTTCGGCCATTGCGCAGCATTTACTAGCTACGGGCCACCAGGTGGATCCAAACTCTGCGTCTAAAGTTTTACTGCTCCATAGGAACTCTGGTTTTCTGCCTTTTGCTGAAGCGGTTGCCATTAACCGATTGAAGTGCAGAAACAGCTGTATGTCAATCTACGCCTCCCGTGGGCGTAAGGCTTGTCATTGGTTGCTTTCCTGCACACGTTATAGGCTTAATTAATGGTCTTGCTAGATCTTATATTTGAGGCTGATTTTAACCGTGTTATTGCAATGTAAGCACTGATGAGTAATAGGAAATGCTTGCATCTACAGCTGTTCGTCTTTTAACTGTATTGTTTAAATTATTAAAAGGGACTAATTGTTACAAATAACTATGCTTATATAGAGCGGTATTTTCACTCACCTTTTCATCAAGGATGTCTGGATGTTCAGTGAGCCAGACACAGAGACACTGAAACGCTGCTACTATCATGGAATGGAGATCTCTAGAATGGAGAGGAGCTGGTCGACTACACTGATACACAATGTAGCAGCACACAGAGCTAATTGCTCTCTTTCTATCAGAAGAGTCAACGCCAACCTTCATCTGACATGAGAAGTACAAAAAAGTTGCTTAGCTTTAGGAAATCACTCTCTACGTTAAGTCTAAATTAAAACCCCATAAATATACAAGTGAATTTAATATACCAAACTACAGGATGTAATTTTATTTTATTTTGACTTAAAGAGCTTTTTTTTTTTTACCCTTTTGACTTAGAGAGCTTTGTTTTTAACTCATTTTATTTCGTTTGATTGCTATTCAACTCAAGTTTTTTTGTAGCATTTTTTTTTTCCAAGTAGGAAAAAATATGAGATCCTACTATGGAACAAGTTACATTGCCAGCTCTGCTAGTCATTCGCAAAGGAGGAAAGGGATTTTGGTAAAGTAAAGGGAAGATAAGCCCAAATCCTCCCGCCTAACACAAATAATTTTTAGAAGATTCCCTAATGCTCACCTTTGCCAGACCAGAGAGTAGCTCTAATGCAGCTAGTGAAATGCTCATTTCCTGTCTCCACTGTGCGTTGAGCCTCTGTGTTACCAAATGAATGCTGCGGATCAGGAGTCCAGCTGCAGTATCTGTATGAAGAGCTAGGATATAAACCCCAATACCACACACCACAGGGAGGGAAAACAACTAAGCATTAGTGACAATTAGCAAAGCAGTCCATCAGACAGAAGCTAAAGCAGCCACAATACACACAGAAAACCAAGTACACACTTCTCTGGGAAGTAAAACATTCAACAGGAAGTAACTTAAGACTCTGAATGTTAATTAAGGTAGCTAAGTACTAATCTAAAACATTGGTCGATGCTGCTAATGATAAATTTGGCTAACCTAAATTTTTGAAATGCCTTTTTTAGCAGGAACTAAAAGTTGAGCAAAATAAATGTAACATTCTTTTGTAGCTAACAATATCCTATGTTTAGTGTTCTGTATTTAAATATTATCTTTTTCCAGAAATGGAAAATTTTCTGCATTTGAGAAGTGAATAGTTCAGAATGACAAGTTAAAATAACTCGCCTTTCCCCAATCAACCTTTTTGTTTGGTTTTTAGTTGGCAATATTATTGTTTTGATAAAAACAGAAAACTTTTCCATGCCTGAGGCTTACTACTTTCACAATTCAATATTTTAGAAGTCTATTATTCTCTTACTGAAAGGATAAACTATTCCTAAAGCATAAAATAATATGGAACTAGATGTCTTTTCACAAAATATAACAGAAATACTGATTTGTCCTCGTTTACAATGAATGAGCATTTTGGAAGCTATCACAGGGTTAATACATGGCAAAGCCAAGTGGCTTAATACCTCTTAGAATCTATTTTTGATATTTTTTGCCAGTTTCTTTCTGCCTTTACAAATATATTTGTTGCACTCACATACATTATAAATCAATTCACGGTCACTAATGGACTTTTGTCTCTGTACTTTGAACTCACATTAATCAAAAACTCAATAGCACATGGGCATTTTGCATCAGCTTTAATACCATCATTGAGATTGATCCTTTTAGACAAAAAAGATGGAGCACAGGCCAAACAGCTCAGATTAGAATGGTCTTTAGATATATTGGACTTTCTACAATTCCCAAATAATATGCTGAAGGTTAAGTTAAGAAAGGATGCACCTAATTATGTTGCTAATGTAGTCCTTAGGGTAGAAGCTGATCTTGCCAGAGTAAACACTAGAATGTGGATCGCAGCAATAAAGGACAGTTAATTAGAGTCCATCCGGTTTGACCCACCTAATACCGAGTAATAATTTTTATTCCAATTGGAAGAAAGTCTTTATCTGGAAAATCACATTATGTGGCCTATTCCTAGTTAATTTATGTATATTAAACAAGGATCGGGCTAAGGAATTGATTACGCAATACCTCCTGGATCTAATATTGAAGTTTAATCTTCTGCCCTAATTTGATAGGAGAATCACTGCATCTTATCTTTCCTACCCTGGTCTATCCTACGTATATAATTGGGTTTTCACAAGGGTACGTTTCAATGCCCTTCCTTCTACTTCCTAGAAGGGAAATACTAAATATTCCTTTAATTGCCAGCTTGACCTTTGTGGTATGGAGAAACTATCACAGGTACACTATAACACTGACATTTTTATTCGGGTTTACATTTTTAAAATGGTGATTTCTTTCCTAACAATTACTCCAAGGCAGTCAGATGATTACTTAGGTTTTGTACTAAGTGACAAAAATGTCCAGGTCACCTATAATACCACTAAGTTTTCCCACTTAGCTTCAAGAAGCTTCCAAGATTGCAACTTCCAGTCACATAAATATGGCTTGTTCTTTGTATATTTTTTCTGTATGTTTCTTTATTAAGGCTGGGTTTTGATCATAACAGTGTTCTGATTACGTTGGGAAGCAAAATTCTGCAATCTCATGTCCAATCAATAACATCCATTATGTATTGGCAAAGCGAGACTCATTTAAGTACATTACATAAGCCCTCACTCAAAAATCACTAATTAAGCAAGACTGCTTAATGATATAATAAGCTGAAAAGTTAATTTCACTTAACTTAGCTACCCTGAGGCTCTGAAATGCGCTCTTTACTCTGGAAATACATCATGACTACTAATTTCAGGGAGGAAAGGCAGGAGACAGGAGGTAGAGTCTATAGGGAAGACTTCTAAGTGATTATTCTTGTACATGTTGCATTATTACGGCTTTTTATTATTATTCTCAGAATAGTTTAAGTCACTGGTGTGAGGCATCTTAAACAAGATAAAAAGTTGCCTCAAGCATGACAAGAACACTACATACTGTATGTATGAAGAAAATTAAGAATGTTAAGTTCAAAAGTGTTTCATGATCTTTTAGGTATTACAAGTCTTGCTATCATGTGGTTTTTGTAAAACAAAATGTTCACTTTGATCACTGGGCATTAATCTGAATCAAAGTTCTCTACAGAATGAAATGTTCTAATAAAAAAACTAGTACTGGCATAGTTAACATTATGTGACTCTTTTGATATCTTGGCAGGGACCTGGTTTCACTTTTCCTAACAGTTCCTAACATTTCCATTGCATCTGCTTCATTATAGAGTAAAGCATATTTAAAAGCAGTTGAGACTGAAATATAATTTGAAACTTATGCTCATGAGATATTTATATTTTGAGACAATTCCAAATAGACAATTGTATATAAATTATTGGTTTTGGTCATTGAAAAAAAAATCCCTTTATTTTATACTACTGAGTTATTGAAAGAAGATTGCCTAAAAATTGCTACATGTAGCACATACACTAATAGCATCATTGTTAGGTGAACCAGGTGGCCGTCAAGAAAACCCAGCATGTCCAATAGATGCTTTATGCCATTTTCTGCCTGAAAACAACATAAAACTTTGCAAATCATGGTCACATGATCATAGGACGCTGCAACTAGTTGTAAATGTGAGCCTGCTACCAACCGCCTGAAATGCAATTTTGGGACCGTAAGTGTGTTGTATGCAGTTGTAACTTTAAGGATAGAAGTAGCTTTTCAAGTATCTGTTGTAACTTCAAAGAGTTGTTAAGTTCTGAGAACTACCTGTAATGGAAAGAATATTATTCCATATAGTTAAGATTTCATAATGACTTTATATGTAACTTTTTTTTATTCTCCTTTTCCCCTTCAGTTATTTTTCTCCTCTGTATTCATAAATTAAAGTAATGAAAAAAATTAGTTGCCTGTCTGGTCAATTTATTACAAGTGCCTTCTGTGTTGTTAGGAAGGATGACTGGTATCTCTAACTTTATCAAAGAAGCTGATCTTCAACTGGCATTGGTTTATCAGATTGAGAAATCTGTAAGCTCAGACAACAATTGCTTCTTAATGCATATGAAAACAAGTTTTTCTAGTCAAAAGAGTCATTCCGGCTTTCAATTGCCACAGAAAAGTATGCCAGAATGTTCTAAATGAGACAAATATGTACTACTCTGCCAGGTCCTGAAGTGAATTCTACAATGAAGAGTTAGGTAGAACAATGATCTTCAAATGTAGTGGAAACACATTTAAGACACATATCTGTGCACATACAATGTTTTATAGACATCTGATTAATATTGATTAATGAATCATGGGTTTTTCAGACCAGTTCAACAGCACAGTATACATTTAGTGCAATAAATACAAACAGAGGAGGTCAAAAAACTGAAATCAAAGCAAAGATTTGGGAACTGCAACATCTAGTGAGGTTATTTACATTTCCCACCAATTACATCAACATTAGACTATTCCAACACAATACATGGGGCCACAAAAACAAGACTGAATATTTTACACATTTAGTAGCATTCTGAAGGCTGTAAATAATGATCAGAATGAAATAATCTTGTCAGAATGAAAAAGTAACAATACTGAAAGAGTGGGTGGGTGGGAAGCAGCAACAACAAAATAGATAGAAAAACTATTCTAAAACTAAAAACCTCCAAAACCACCTCACAGGATTGTTGTGGGGAAAAATAGGAGGCAGAATCCCTTAAGTTATACAAAATAAAGGCAGAATATAAATCTGCAAAAGCAAAAACACCAATTGTTACCCAATACCTTTCCCCCTCTGTTCCTTATAATGACAATTATTTATTAGCATCATTTATATTTATATCTACCCTCTTCCAAGACTCAGGATGCTTACAGAGTCATAAACTACAACGCATATCCTAAAATGTTATCTGTATAAATACAAAACAAAATAAACTAAACCAGATCTGTTGAAAAACAATCATTACCTCCTCCAACACCCAAATGCTTGCTGGAACAGAATAGAACTGCTGGATTTTGCTAGTTCATCAAAATATGTGTTTTATCCTTTTTTCCCAATTAAAACGTGTACATTATTTAAAACCTTGCAGATGCCACTTTAAATAAAATGGAATTCGTAGGCTAGGGTTTTTTTGGTTCTTTTTTGCAAGTATGAAGGTAGCCAATCTTACCATAATCTCTCAGCAGAGCTTGTGCTGGTCTCTCACTGTCAGGAGTTGTGGGCTCTGTGCTTCCTCCACTTGCCGTGCTAATCCCACTGTTAGTGCGACTGTGACTTTTCAGGACAAGATTCTCACCACCATTCTGTTAATTCAGAAATCAGGCTTTAATGAAAAGGCTCTTAGAAAACTTTTGTGCTTATTGGAGAATTTGCTTTGACTCACCAAAGCATCTCTTCTTAACAATGAGAGAAATCTTACCGTTTCCATCTGGCAACCAATGGCTTCTAAAAGTGCTGAATCTTGCACAATGTTCAGCATCGCACCTGTAGAAGAAGATATAAGATATGACAATATTTTTTCAGTTAACTTCTCTGTCTGGGTGACCTTATTTCTAATGATATTTGTTTTCACTGCCATTTTGTGAAAATCTATGCAACAAATAATTCCAGGACATTTTTGCATGGGAAGGCATTGCTCCCAATCTTTGAAAATTAGACATTTCTTTTCAGATTTACATTTACCAACTTCAGATTTCAGGTCAATTCTACTATATCCATAGGTTTTTTTTTTTTTTTTTTGGGGGGGGGGTATCCATCATTGTTTTTCCTTCATGCACTGTTCACTGAATGCAAAGTGGTGCAGGATAGAGTTAGACTGGAGCCAGTTTTGCCTTTTTTTAAAAAGCAATCACGTGTAGTGAAATCTTTATAGTTTGCATCTACGGCAAACTATTTCACAGCTAGTATTAATCTGTTTTGATGCTCCCAATATCTCTAAGGGTCTGGGTTAAGAATGGAATCTTTTAAAAAGAATGTGCATAATTGCACCTTCCATTTTCCAGATCTAGTTTAATTACAACTTCCATCTTTTCTTGGCCCTGGTTATGACTAGAACTAGAATTAGAACTAATGGGAGTTAAACATCTGGAGGGCCATAAATTGTCCACCCAGAGTCACACTGACATATGCAATGGAGATTTTTTTTTTTTGTACTTTAGAGTTTCAAGCATATTTTGGACATGTGAATACAGAAGGTCAATGCAGATATTAATTGTTAAATTATGAAAACAAAAATAAAATACATTTTATCAATGTCAACGCTTTGCAATGTCTTTTATACTGCCTTAAATTTGACAAAGGAATTTCTAGAGCACACTAGCCTTTCCCATGGTAATTTTTTGTTTTGCTGGTACTTGAAAGATTCTCCTGTTTTTTGTGTGTTTTTAGAGACTGCCCTTTATTTCCTAAAGTATATGGTAAAAAAGAAAAAGTGTATTTTGGGGGAGGGGATCATTTAAATAAATTAATTAAAAGGTGTGTTATAAAACAATTGAATACATACATCTGTCCAAAAAAAAATTCTTAATAGTTTTTTTTAAATATTGCTTTTTTCTGTATACTATCAGAGGAAAGTATATTTTGAGTCATTTGTCCAGAAATTACACCCTCTTCCAACGAACCCCCCAAATATTATCCATCTGTAAGTGCAAATTTATAGAATAGCCCATGCTTTCTGTTTACCACCACAGTAACATGTATCACATGTAAACTCGTTTTTTTCTTTCTTCCTGAACATTTCATTTTTAATTTCCTTAATCAATAAGATCAAATTGAAGTCATCAGAACATTACAAATATTATAAAAACACATTTACACATTTTGAAGAAGTTATTTATCACTCTGACTCCTAATACCGGACACCAAGGAAATTAAAAAGTTAGGTAACTGTTTATAATCTTCAGTAACTGGAATTTGCTCTTATGATCGCTCAGATACCGTTTCCCTGGAAATAAGACCCTGTCTTATATATTTTGAACCCCAAAATAAGCGCTTTGCCTTATTTTTGAAGAGGTCTTATTATTTTGGGGCGCATGGAACATGACAGGGCTCCTCTTCCTATCTTACCTGATTTCCAGCTATGTCTCCCTAATCTTAACCAGAGGAAATAGTGGGAACAGGCTAAATATTTTCAGGGAGGGCTTATTTTCGGGGGAGGGCTTATTTTCAGAGAAACACGGTAACATGCACAAAACTTTTTCCAAAAGCACACATCTCATGGATCAAGTAGAAAAGCAACCTAATATCATCTGTGTGTTGTTGGGGTCTGTTTCTGTCTGCAGGGCTCCAATCAATATGTTCACAAGTCTCAGTTTCAAAGAAAGAAAGGTGACTGGTTTATCATAGGATGAACTTTCATCATTGCTGAATTTTCCTTCCAAAACAATCTGAAAAACATATTTGAATATAATCTTTATTCCCTTTCATGCGTTTAGCAACTATCTAATAAAAAAAGGATGTTATCTTACTTTCCCAATTTATTATACTCCAACTCTGAACTAAAGAATGCAAGAAAGAAATATTGCTCAACAGAGCTATTAAATGAACTATAAAATGTAAAAATGATATTAATTTTTTTTAAGTCAATCTATGCAAATTAAAGAAATATAATTAAAGTTCCGATTATATTCAGAAACTTGTATTTATAGAACTGTGAATCGTAAGTATGAAACTCCAAAAGAATACGCCAAAAGGAGATGTCAATAACCTTTCTGTATAGTAAAGGTAGGTGACATTTACTAAACTATCACACTGTATTACCAGCTCAAGATGCAAAACATGTCTATTTGAAATTACAATGTGGTATATCCAAAGTCCTAAAATATTTTATCTTAATGAGGTATTACTTGATACAAGAATATTTATAATAAAACCACACATTCTCATTCATTTTGCGAATTTATTTCTTTTCTATGTAATAATAGCATTTTTTAGCACTTGCAAGTATCCTATACTAATTGCTAGTTTGGCTACGTTTAGACTAAATTTTTTAACAATCACTGAAAATCCCTAAAATCCATTACCTCTGATTTGATTGTTCCAAAATGATGAGGAAGAGGCAACAAGGACAGTAAAATGTTGATAGAGGCCCTTCTTAGTTCTGTGGGATTCACATATGTTTTAAATTTTGAGAGCTCCCTGGATAAAAAAACAACAACAAAATAATAAGGTTTTTTGAAACCTGCCACTTTAATTTCAAAGCAAAAATATTCTATTTAAATGTGTAAGTGTAGCATTTAATGTTTGCTCAAGATTCACCAAAATGTCATGGTTTGCTGGTAGAAGACCCCAGTGCATTCATTTTAATGGAAAAAGTGTAGGCAGAAAACATTGGAATTCTTATTCAGCTTGAATGCAGGTGATTTCATGTCATTTATACCTGATGTTAAGGACAAGATGTTCAACTCTGTTGAAACACTGAGTGTTCTACCTCAGAAGATGTCAATATTTTAGATGGGTGGACTGCACAAGACCTTTTGGAGAACTGAGCATCTTAGTCAAATATAAGTTAGTACATTGTAAGCAGAAGGCCTGTAGGCCTATCAATAGTAAAAATCAATAATAATTAAAACAGATAGAAAAATATTATCTAGTGCTCCCAACTCTTATCGATTTCTCTTATTCATTTTTAATGGGATCAAAATGCATAACATAAAAAGCATATCTTTTAGTAAACATCCATATAACATGTATGCTACAAGACATTCAGACATAACAAACCACATCAATAATCTTTCCCTTTGATCTGTATTTCTGGGTTAATACAGGTGGTCCTCGACTTACAATCATAATTGACCCCAAAATTTCTGTTGCTAAGTGGAACATTTGTTAAGTGAATTTTGCCCCATTTTACGACCTTTATCCCAATTGTTAAGTGAATCTTTGTAGTTGTTAAATTAGTAACATGGGTGTAAAGTGAATCTGGCTTTCCCATTGAAATTGCTTGTCAGAAGGATGCAAAAGTAGATCACATGACCCTGGGACACTGCAACCATCATAAATATGAGTCAGTTGCCAAGCATCCAATTTTCATTCACATAATGGAGGGGATGCTGCAATGGTTGTAACTGTGAAAAATGGTCATAAGTCACGTTTTTCAGTGTAGCTTTGAACAGTTGCTAAATGAACTGTTGAACAGCCTTCCTCAACCAGATACTTTCCAGATCTGCTGAGGCTGCAGTTTGTAGAATTCCTTGACAACATGGTAATCTCACTTACGTGGTTTTGAAAATATTCAGCAGTTTAAAAACTAATATGAATGTTATCAATTTACCTGTCAGGTAAGATAGTTTCAAGTGCTGAAATGAAGTAAGGAACCAAGACATCAATCCCTTTCAGGTCACAGCAGAACAAGGCAGGGGAGTTTAAGATGACACTAGCCAGAACTGGATGGCAAACAGAATCAGCTATCTGCAGTCCCTGAATTAAAAGCATGTAAAACCTGGCAGAAAAAGAAAAATGTAAACAGTTATAGGAAAGAAGTATTAGCAAATCAAGATTATTTTAGATGGTCAACTGCAAAGAGAAATTTGGCATTTATGGTGAGGCATCCTGAGCATCTAAAGCATCTGCTACATTTTTCTGTTTCAAATGAAATGTTGAAAATTATCATGCTTGGTTCAGTCTTGCTGATGTTTTAATTAGTTATGCTGAATTAAAATATCAGTTATTATATTGCATTTATTTATTTTCCCTTCCATTCAATCGTGTGCTATTCTCAGTGACTTTCCTGCTGTTTTCTTGGCAAGATTTTTCAGAAATGGTTTGCCATTCCCTCCTTCTTTGGGCTACGAGACTTGCCCAAGGTCACCTGGATGGCTTTGTGCCTAAGGCAGGGCAAGAACTCATGGTCTCCAGGTTCCTAGCCTGGGGCGTCGGCCACTACCCTGAACTGTTTCTTATATTTATATACCACTTTTATTTATATTCCATCTTTATTCTGAGAGCTCAAGACAGTTTATATCTCCCTATCTACATAAAACTATGAGATATTGGACTGAGAATGACTAACCAAATCATCTAGTAAGCTCCCTAGTAGAGTAGGGATTTGCATCTGGGGTTTTCCTTCTTCTAGCTAAAAACGTAACCACCAGGGCTGCCCTACAGTTACTATGCTGGGATGGCATGGAAATCTTTCAAACACATTACAATAAATTACAATTTATACCCAAAGGAGTATATCTATTTAGCACATCATGACCTACTTTTAGAATACTAAAAATAAAAGGTAAGCGTCGATTCATCTGATTTGAAGTCATTTAGTGATCACCAACATGAAGGAGTAATTTAAAATACTATATTTTCTTTACACAAAAAGACTACTTGATTCAGTGTGACTACTTATACTTCTGTCCCTCCCTGTAAAAAATAAAGACTCTCCACATTAAACGATGTGCAGAATTACATTAACACAAATAAAACAAAAGCACCATTACAATTTGAACCCCATGACTGAGAGCTTTTCCTATCTCCTAGAAATTACATATATTATGTTACCTGTTTCTCACCTATAATAATCAGTGATGCCAATTGCATAAACATGCCAGTGGTCACAATATGCCACCATGCGTTACAAAAGGACACTAGGAAAAATCAGTATTCATTTGCTTTTTGTAGCCACAACCATGTCATCTGAAATATGCAATCTGGATTAACAGTTACACATTTAAAATAAACGTTCTTTCTTATGTTATTAGAAGAGTTTCTGCCAAACAACTGAAGAATTGCTACTTGCCTGGAAGCACCTTTTAAGTAATGGCAAAAAGTTATTTGCAAGTTTGTATGGCAGGATAAAAAAACAAGATTTAGATATAAATTGTTGCTAAAGAAAGAGGTGGGCTAGGATTATCTGATCTAAAACTGTATTTTGCTGCCTATTGTATGGTTGAAAGACTGGATGACTTTGAGATGTGGGAGGTTATTGGAGTTGGACCGACATGATTTGACATTTGGGTGGCACAGTTATTTCTGGTATGGCAAAGTTAAGGTTAATATAGATTTTAAAAACCATTTTATTAGGTGAGCCATATAAGGGTTTAGAAGAGGCATAAAGCAAGACTGTCACACAAGAAGTTACACAAACCTAACTGCTATGCTGGTTTATTAACTTTTCTTCAAGGAAAACCTAAATTAAAAACAAGGGAAAAATTGGAAACAGGAGGTCACACTTGTCAATGGTTTGCTTATGCTCAATTGACAGAAAGATTTAAATTGGGCAAGAATTAAGATTTTATAAATGAGTAAACTGATTTTTGAATTGGGTTTGTGTTCTAATGATGAGCATGTTATTGATAAGATGTAGAAACCTTTATTGAAATTGAATATGGAAGATGTTAAAGATTGTATGATTAAGTGGGTAAAAAAAAAATCTGGATACAATATAATGCTTATCCCATGGGAGAGTATGAGGATTAAAGGATTGAAATTTATATTGAATTATAATGTGAAATAAGTTTTATAAGATTATATACTTTTGGTGCTTAACATCTGATAAATTGTAAAATATGCATAACGTAGTGTTAAATATATGTTGGAAATGTAATCAATGTGAAGATACTTTTTATTATTTTTGGTGGGCATATAAGAAAACTAAGAACCTGATGGATAAATAGAAAGATAAATGGAAAGAAATCTTGTTTCTGTATATGACAACAGTAAGAAAATTTCTCTATGCAAAAGTGTAAGGACTTACAAATTCCTACAATGAAAGAATGAAGAGTGAACTTAATGGAAATGGCTGAGATAGCAAAATTCACTGTTTTGATCAAAGAAAAGACTTCTCTAGCATTGTTTCTATTGGGAAAGCACTTATGGTCAACTAAAACAAATGAAACTTTAATTTTAGAGTTTGACAATTAGTTAAATAAATAGTATTGTTAATTTTAGAGCAAGAGATTAATATATTTTACATTTGCAACTTTATTGCAGAAAATTGGAAGTACAGTACCGTATTTTTCAGACTATAAGATGCACCGGAGTATAAGATGCACCTTAGTTTTTTGGGAGGAAAATAAGGGGGGGGGGATTCTGCCTACCAGCAGCTGTTTGGCTAGTGTCCTTAGCAAACAGCCTGGAAAAGCTCCATTTGAGAGGCTGGGCGGGGCTACATTTGGTGTATAAGGTGCACCCAAATTTTCACCTTCTTATACTCCGAAAAATATGGTAATTCTTTTTCTAATTCTTTTTCTTTTCTGCACTTCTATTTTTGTTCTCCTGCTTTCCTTTTTCTAATCCTTTCTTTTCCTTACATTGCATCTTTTGTTGAAGTCTAATAAAGTTTTATGGGAAAAAGAGAAAAGAATTGCAACTTTCTTTATTGTTGTCATTATTACACCCTCTTCATATTAACATTTTCCTAAAGTGGTGTGGGAAGCATATAATGAGGAAAACTATATTTTATTTATGGCATTGGACCGGGCTATTTACGAGACCGCCTTCTGCTGCCAATAGCCTCCCACCGACCAGTGCACTCACATAGAGAGGGCCTTATCAGGGTGCCGTCGGCTAGACAGTGTCGGC